>JAQQSW010000077.1:0-68015 GCA_028646575.1 Pseudocheirus occidentalis
TGTATGAAATGGTTCTGCAATAAACAGACTATGGAATACATCCCCGTCTCTCTCTCCCTCTTTCTTTTATTCAGCTAGAAGTTCTCTCTCTTTCTCTCTCCTTTTATTTCACTCAGCTGGTAGCTAGGCCCAGACTTGCTAGCTGCAGCAAATGAGCACTATATTTACCATCCCCTTTTGTGCATTTGTTGAGATAATCATATGATTTCAGCTACTTTTGTTATAGATATGGTCAATTATCCTGGTGGTTTTCCAAATACTGAATCAGCCCTCTATTCCTGGTAAAAGGCTCATCTGACCATAACGTATTATCCTTGTGATAAATTGCTGAAAATCTCTTTGCTAATATTTTATTTAAAATTTTTGCATCAATACTCATTAATGAAATTGATCTATAATTTTCTTTTTCTGTTTTGATTGTTCCCAGTTTTGGTATTAGCACCATATTTGTGTCATAATAGCAATTTGGCAGAACTTCTTCACCTACTTTTCCAAAAGGTTTATATAGTATTAGAATTAACTGTTTTGTAAATGTTTGGTACAATTCACTTGTAAATCTGCCTGGCCCTGGGGACTTTTTCTTAGGGAGTTCATTGATGGTTTGTTCAAATTCTTTTTTTTATAAAATGAGATTAAGTATTTTATTTCCTCTTCTGTTAATCTGGGCAATTTGTATTTCTGTAAATATTCATCCATTTCACTTAAATTGTCAGATCCATTGGCATAGACTTGGGCAAAATAGCTCCTGATTATTGCTTTAATTTCCTCTTCAATAGAGTTGAATTCATTTTTGAAGCCTTTTCATTTTTGATACTAGCAACTTATTTTTAATCAAAGTAACCAAAAGTTTGTCTATTTTCCTGTTGCTCTTTTCATAAAATCATCTCTTGTTATTTTGGCTAAAGAAACTAAAAAAATTATCATGGAGAATTTATGGAATTCACTTATAGACAGGTTACCCACACCAATGAAATCTCATGCTGTTGAGGTCAGGGAATCATAAAATGTAGAGGTATAGGTTTAAGGGTGATCAACACCCCAAAACACCAACATGCCATGTCCTGTCAAATGAATTCAACTCAAGTCTTCTCTCAGCCAAAGAAAAGCAAAGTTTATTAGAGATTCACCTTAATGGATAGACTCTTAAGGAGCCTTGGTATTTGTGACACTTGTACTGGACAAGCGGGCCAGAATCATTAGACACAGAGTAAATCTGCACTAGAAGATTCTTGGCCTTCTCTCCTTTCATGGAGGCATAATGGAGTCTTATATACAGAAAGGTTGTGGGAGGAATCTAGGGGTGGTCTAGAGGAAGAGTTTGGGGATGGTCTTCAAGAGGAGTCACATGAGATCAGACTTCAGTGATGAGAGATTAAGGGAGGGAAGTAGCTGGAGGCTACCTGGAGATGAGACAATGGAGGGCTAGGCTAGTTTAAGGGTGTATAGATATTTTGGGAGAATCAAGGGTGGGAAGTAGCTGGACAAAAGAGGACTAGACTAGTAACAGAGATTTAGGCCAAGCTATAATGTAAGGCTTATGGCCTCAGGCAAATGCCCCATTAAATGGGAAGATTCAATTAGAGTTCAAAGAGGTTCCCAGAGCCTGTACCTCAACAATACCATGTAAAACAATGAAGTCTACTACCTGTTTGATAAGGTAGTAAAGTATATGAAAACCTTCAATTAAGTTATTCCCACTAAAAAGCAGTTATTAAAGCACCCTGGTGTAGAGAGAATTACTGCATATCATTTATTTTTTATGGTAGACAACGAAACAACTGGTTATTTCTAGGGTATCACTATTTGATTATTACATCTAAAGAAATAAGAAAACACTTTTCTGCATTCATCTCAGCTACTGGAATGATCTTATTGTACTTTATACCCTAATGAAAATTAATATTATACTGAATCATTTAATAATCAGTATTATTCTGTGTTCTGTCCAATTCCCCTTTTTGTCACACCCCATTTCTCAATCTAGCTTAAGACAATCTTTCAAGATGATCACTCCTAGCCCTCTGGCAAAGTTTAAAGTGAGACTCTTGCTTACAGGTCAACAAAGAACCAGCTGGGCTGGGCCCCTAATCAAGAGACAACTCTCCTGTTTTGCCTCACCTAGTTAAAGTTAGAGGTGATTTGGTCTCCTGGTTGGTGTGGTTCTGATTTCCTGGCAAGAAAACACTAGGTAGCAATTGGTATTCTTTAATTGTCCTAAAGGGCTTTGCTCATCTACACCTGAAATTCAAAACAGTTCCTCCTGCTGTTGCTAATTACAAGGTTTTTCAACCACACTCTCCTTTTCAGTCTCAAGAGTGTCTCAGCAAATATAGTCTTTTCAGTCCTGTGGGGGGTGAAAAACCCCAAACAAAATTTAATCAAGAACACAGAGGTTTCTCAGGATAAAAACAGGAAATTTTTACTCTCTTCCCTTGGAAAGAGGGTGGTCCTTTCTATCACAGATCAGGGAGAGGAGACATGTTAACAGAAGATGGAACAAGAATTTACACTCAAACACCCCCAAGCCCCTCCCACCGTATCCCTTCTCCTATTGGCTGGGAGGTGGGTAGGGAACCAGGGTGTTGTTCAAGACCCTATATGGAAAATGCCAGCAAGGGTTGACGTGAAAAACCCCTAAAGGGCCTAATGCTGATAAGGGTGTGTCAAACAAGGGTGGAGGTGGAAAGACTCCTGAAGACACTTAATGCTGATGTGGCAGTAATAAAGAAAGGGTAAAGACAGTGGAAGGGGAAAGCAGAAACTTTGCCTTGCTACCGTAAGAAAACTTATAGGCTGAGAAGTTTTCACCTTTCCCATTCAATCCCATCATTGTAGTTGATCAAACTGAGCAGTGACAGTACCACCCATTTTATTAAGCCATTTTATACACATCACTGGTAATAAACTATAATCTTGCCCTAGAGAAAATCATGCCACAGTTTTTCTCAATGTCATTTTATTTGCTATAACCCAAAAACAACAGGAAAGGGATTATTGGGAAGGAAGACTGAGCAAGAATGGTAAACACTGCACCATAAATGCAGATGAGGACTGAATAACAGAATTATTTGGTAATTGAGGATGTTGTGCTACCAAGTACATAAATTCCCCTCCAATTATGATCATAGAACTGGAAAGCACCTCAGAAATCTATTCAACCCCCTTCCTTTTTTTCAGATGAGGAAACTGAGAGTAAATGATTTCCCTAACGTGACATGAGTAACAACTGTAAGAGATGGGATTTGAAGCCAGGGTCTCTGATTCTTGAATATGAAATGGCAAGTTTTATCAAAGTGACCACAGAGTCTGAATAAAAGTTTTAAGGAGCTTTAATAGCAATTGAATTAACAGCTGGGTTGTCTCATAAGCCAAATAGGAAGAAATAGAGAGCAGTGGAGTAACAAAGGGGTGCAAGATCTTTTATACAGTATAGTCTCATTGTTTGGAGGTGCAAATAAGTTGCTGAGGCAAGGGAGTTTGTGATTACAGAGCATAATGACAGAACATGAAGAAGAATGAACAATAGGCAAGGAGGGTTTGTGATAACATCTGTAGGTAGGGAGGTTGTAGGGTAAGCAGAGAGGGGCACGGGGCATGCTGACTGAGAAGTAAAACAAATGGAGAATAGACAAATTACTCTAGACCACTTTCTTGACTCTTATCTTAAGTCCATGAAGTTTTCACTTAACTAGTTCCTGGTCACTTCATTCTTAAGTCCATGAAGTTTCTACTTAACTAGTTCGTGGCCACTTCAAATAAATGCCCTTTTCATTCTACCACCACTGCTGTTGAGGTTCAGAATTGAGAGAGCTGGTTCAGATTTTTTAAAGAATTCAATCAGACCTTCTCTTTAGCCAAAGGGAACTTTATTAACATAAAAGAACATGGGTCTGAGATTTAGCAAGATGCTAAACAAAGGCAATAATATAGGACAAGGACCAGACTTAAATAGCTGGAAAGCTATAAAGCCTGTAGGATGATGATGTAATTTAGCATTTCTAATGTTGGTTGGAGAATTAGGGACAGGATGAAGAAGATGGATTACACAGGATAAAGGAGAGAGGGGAAATTTTATGACCCAGGATGGAGGGGTGACAATGAAGTTTTATGGTCCAAGACAAGTGGGAAGTTTTATGGTATTCCAAATGGTCCAGGATAAAGGAGGAAATTTACTTTAAGATGCTCTCAGGCTCAGGAGGACCCCCCAACACACTGATAAATTAACCATTAATATTATTTTAATCCTTAAGGCACCTCTGTATCCACATTGCTGTCTCTTACAAATGGCTTTCAATGCTAAGCAGCAGCAAATGTATTTAATTCACACTAAAGCATATGATACAACTAGTCATGCTTATAAATATAATCTGTTGGGATAATAGCATCATTATTATGAGGAAGACTCATCTTTGAGAGTTCAAATCTAGCCTCTGACACTTACTTAACCCTCTTTTCCTCAGTTCCTTATCTGGAAAATAAGTTGGAAAAGGAAATGGCAAACCACTCTAGTATCTTTTCCAAAAAACCCCCAAATGGGGTCATGGAGAGTCAAATATAAATAAAATGTGACTAAACAACAAATCAACACATTATTTTCTGAGAGGACAGGGTGAAGCAGGTAGATGATGCAGGGGAGAGATTGCTAGATAAGTAGTTCAGAAAATCAGACTTCAAATCTTACCTCAGATGCTTGCTAGTTTTGTGGGCAAATCATTTAGTCTTTCTTAGCCTCATTTTCCTCCATGAAAGGAACAATACTTCCTATTTCATTGCCTTATTAGGAAGATCAAAGAGATAATTTATGTGAAGCATTTTGCAAACCTTAAGGCATTATTTAAAATGGTGGTGGTGGTGGTGGTAGTACTAGCAGCAGCAGCAGTAGTAGTGGTAGTAGTAGTAGTACTAATAGTAGTAGTAATAGTGTTCAGAAGTGAAGACAAAACTTTCTTTTACAGAGATTTTGAAAAAAGTATCATTCAATATATTCAAATGTTTAAAAATAAATGGTTTTATGAAGAAAATATAGTAATATTAAGACTTTTATACATTATTTTTATAACTAGCTAATGTGAAAATATGAAGCTGAATTTAATTTATTTTAAGCTTACATGGCCAAATAAAATAAAGAGATAAATAAGTAGTGTTCATAGCAAGAAAAGCCTACATCAACCTATTTTTAAATAAGGAAAACAAATTAGTAATAGAGGTAATTGAAAAAAGCTTTAAATGTTAATGAATATGATAAAATATTTATGAATTTGATTCAGTAGGAATGAAAACTGAAGCTAGAGGTCACATTTACCAATTACTTAATTAAGAAGTATCATAGAGTAGACATTATGAAGTCTGTCAGAATATTGTAAATATTAATTTGCTTCCTGTGATTCGTGGACAAAAAAAACTAAACCTCTATATTTTTATTTCCATAACTTTTTGACAAATTCTAAAAGAGAAAAGTGGGTGAGTTAAAGATCTATATAAAAGGATCAATACTTTCAATCAATAATATATCCATTGTATTTATAACTGCAGAGAGATTTATTGAATAATGACAATAAAAGAAAAAATGGTTGATGGATTGATGTTAATGAAAACCTTCCTGGTGGCATTGTCCTCTTCAAAAATGAAGGACAAACAACAATCTGTGAGTTGTAGTAGCTGCTCCCTCTGGAGAAACAACTAGCCAATTCCAGTTGGGTAACACAGTCCCTTCCTCCCTCCCTCCCTCCCTCCCTTTAATTCCTTCTCTTTAATTCCTTCCTTCCTTCCTTCGTTCATTCCCATCTTCCTTCCTTCTTTCCTTTCTCCCCTCCTCTCCCAACTTCCTTTCCCTCCCTTGTCTCCCTCTATCCACTTAAAGAGTCATACCCTTACCTGCAGGTGCTCTGTCCAAAAGAATTTTTAAAAATTCTGAAAACTCACAAGATATCTTTGGGTTTACTGGATAGGTTTCTTTTTAAAGATCCAAATCACTGGCTGTCATTGTTTGGGCTCTGATAGCTCAGAGTGAGTATAAATAACTGTTTCTCTTTTGGCCAGAAACACCAAGGGTCTTTCCCTTCCATATTGATTTTTTTAAACTATCTAAAAGAGACCATTCTTTGCCCCATTTCTTAATTAGCCCTAATTGCAGAATGGACATTGCCTCAGGCAAACTGAGACCTGGGAAAGACCTAACCTTAAAAAGATCAAGGTTTCTCCCAGGATCAGGGGCCATCTCCAGTCATCCTGAACTACATCTTGAGACTGGATCCTGATGGCTTCAGAAGAGAGAATGAAACTGATGACTTTGCACAGTGCTCCCTGCCTTAAATACATGTACTTCCAAGTCATTACATCACCTTCCTCATGTCATGATTCTCTTCAAGAATGAATGACCAACAACAAACAACATTATTTGAGTAAATATTCTTCAATTTGTCTCCTTGTTCTGAATTTATGTGGAATGGAAGGAGAAATAAGAAAGCTTGACAATGGTGCTAAAACTGAAATTAAGAAAATTATGAAGAATAGGATTTCTAAATCAAGGGACATGCCCATTAAATGAGAACAGAAAATAAATGATCAAAGTTAGCCAGTTGGATATCCTTCTGTCCTTCTATTAAATTAGACCTCTTACCAGTTTTCTTTCTGATGAAATAACTCAATACAAGTTTCATTGGATCAATTTCTTCTGTTCTGTACAATCATTCAAAGATTTATTACAGAAAGGTAATGATTTAGGTAGAACTTTCATTTTATTTTATTGGCCTAGCCTGCCCACAAGCAATTTATATTTTTCCAAATTTATTTGTATGAAAAGTGTTGTGTAATTATGTTCATATAGTTTCTGAGTTTGTCTTGGAAGAAGCAAGTATTTTATATTGTCTGCAGATAACTTAAATGAAATTTCTCTATTGTTGCTGGACTTTGTTATATAGAAATGCTGATAATTTACATGGGTTTATTTTATATCCTGTGATTTTCTGAAGTTGTTAATAGTTTCAGCCACTTTTTAGTTGATTCTCTAGCACCCACTTCTGCAAAGAGTGTTATTTTAGTTTCCTCACTGAACTCCTTCAATTTCTTTTTCTTCTGATTGCTATAGCTAAAATTTCTAGTAATAGTGGTGATAATGGGCATCCTTTCTTCATGTCTGATCTTGCTGGGAAGACTTTGAGTTTATCCCCATTACAGATAATGTTTGTTGACGGTTTTAGATAGATACTACTTATCATGTAACAGAAAGTTCCATTTATTCATATGTTTTCTAGGGCTTTTAATAAGAATGAATTCTGTCAAAAGTTTTTTTTTCTGTAGCTATTGAAAGTTGTATAATTTTTGTTGCTATTGTTATAGTCAATTATGTTGAGAGTTTCCTTAATGTTGAACCAGTCCTGCATTTCTGTTATAAATCCCATTTGATCATAATATATGGTCTTTGTTATATATTGCAACAATATCCTTGATAGTGTTTTATTTAAAATTTTTGCATAAATATTCATTAGGGAAATTGGTTTATGGTTTTTATTCTATTTTTGCTCTTCCTAGGATAGGTATTTGTGGTGTAAAAATAATTTTGTAGGACTTCTTTTTGCTTGTTTTCACAAACAGTTTATAAATTATTGGAATGACTCGTTCTTTAACTGGTAGAACTGACTTATGAATTTATCTGATCCTGGGTTTTTTTTCTTTAACAGCTAATTTATGGTTTATTCAATTTATATTTCTATGACATGGCTATGTAAGTGTTATATTTCCTCTTTTGTTAATCTGAGTAATCTGTATTTTTGTAAATATTCATTCGTTTCACTTAGATTGTCAGATTTATTGGCATGTAATTAGACAAAATAGCTCCTAACAATTGTATTAATTTCCTCTTCGTTGCTGGTGAATTTATCCTCTTTTTTTTTGATATTAGCAATTTGGTTTTCTTCTTTATTTATTAAATATTCAAATTAACCAACAGGTCATCCATCATATTATTATTTTCTCCATAGAACCAGCTCATAGGTTTTATTTTAATTAGTCCAAACATTTTCTTACTTTTAATTTTGTTAATTTCTCTTTTGATTTTCAGGATTTCTCATTTGATTTTTAATTTGTTCTTTTTCTATTTTTTAATCATGTATTCAATTTATTCATCAGTTCTCACTGATATAAGCCTTTAGATACATAAATTTTTCTCTAAGTACTGCTTTGCCTCCCTCCCAAATTTTCACATGTTGTCCCATTGATCATTTCTATGATTTGTTCTTTGAAGAACTTATTTTTAAGATTGCATTATTCGGCTTCCAAGTAACTTTGAATCTATGTTTAAATAGCTCTTTTGTTGCATTATGATCTGGAAAAGATATATTTAATACTTCTGCTTTCCTGTGTTTGGTTGTGAGGTTTTTAGACCCTACTCCATAGTCAGTTTTTGTAAAGGTGCCATATACAGCTTCAAAAAAAGGTACATACCTTTCTATTCTCATTCAGTTTTCTCCAGAGTTCTATCATAGATAACTTTAAAAAAATTATTCATTTCTTAACTTCTTCCTTGTTTATTTTGTTTAGATTTATCTACTTCTGAGAGGGGAAAGTTGAGATTCCCACCAGTATATGTTTACTACCTATTTCCTCCTATAACTCATTTAACTTTCCTTCAAAACTTTGGATGTTATGCTTTTTGGAGCATATATGTTTATTCTTAATACTACTTTATTGTACAGTGTCTGTTTTAGCAAAATGTAGTTTCTTTGCTTATCTCTTTTAATTAGGCCTATTTTTGCTTATTCTTCATCTGAGATCATGGTTACTGCCCCTGAATTTCTTTTTTAATGTCATCTAGGCATAGTTGATTCTATACTCTGTGTGTGTCTCTCTGTTTCAAAAGTGTTGCATTCTGATTTTAAATGCATTCTACTATGTGCTTTATTTTATGGGTATGTTCATCCCATTCATGTTCAGTTATGATGCATATTTCCCTCCATTCAATTTTTTCCCATTCTCTTTCTCTCTCACTCTCTCTCTTCTCTCTTTCTGTCTCTGTCTCTGTCTCTGTCTCTCTCTCTCTCTCTCTGTCTCTCTCTCTCTCTCTCTCTCTCTCTCTCTCTCTCTCTCTCTCTCTCTCTCTTTCTGTCTCTCTCACTTTTCTATACCTCCTCAAACATCTGTTCTGCTTTGGACCGCTACCTCCATTATTTTGTCTTCCTTTCTATCAGCTCCTCCCCCTCCTCTCAGCCCCTCACTCCCCTACCACCCTTTTGGGTGAGATACATTCCGATTCTCAGTTGAGTGTTTATGCCATTCCATCTTTCAGTCAATTCTGATGAGAGTAAGGCTCAAGTGTTGTCCTATTTCCCACCCCACTCCGTTTCTCACTACTGTCAAAGCTCTTGCTTGCATACATCTTTTATATGAGCTAATTTTTCCCATTCTTCTCCCCTTCTTCCTTGTGAGTGACCAAAATAACTCTTCTCCACCCTAGAATTGCATCCAGGACCCCTGCAGAGTTGTGGCAACAATTGATACTGCTCTTCTTTGTCCTGGAACTGCTACCTGAACCTCTCTATGTGCACTACAACAGGTTTCTGCAAGCTGTGCCAGAAAAAGGTACTCTGTAATTTCTTTCTGACCAATTGTTTGATCCCTTTACAATCTGTGAGCTAAGAAATACTGTTACTGTAGTCACAACAGCCTTCAAGGCCTGCTTCTGATGTCATGTGTTGCTCTGGCCTATGCTGCAGTCCAGGTCAACCACCACCTTAGTGTCACAGATCTTTCATGCTGATCTCCTAAGTTGTCTTGGGACCTTAACCTTTTGTTCACTCTGCCATGTCTCAATTCAATTTGAGGTGTTATTTTAAAGTTGTTTGGAGGCAATTGTTGAAAGAGTTCAGCTGATTTGCTACCCGTGTACTACAATCTTTGATGTACCCCCCTGAAGGATCCACAAATAGCATTCTTTTAAAAACAAAGAAGAAATATGGAAAAGGCATTTAAAAATACAATATTAGGCAAGGTGTAAAATGATTTGCTTGAGGTACTAATGAAGATATAAAAATGATAAGTGTCTTCACTCAGTGTAAAAATATATTTCTCTCAAATATGTGAAATCCTCTATGAATAAGTGGACACTCTGAAATACTAAATATCTTTCAGGGACTCAATAAATAATTCTTAATTTGAACTAAAATTTCCAAGTAACTATTTCTTTTGTAACTCTACTTTCAAAGAAAAGAGACATATCAACTGTATTATCACATGGTCTTTAATCACAAAGACATTCCTGGGTAAAACTGCTAAAAATTCATTCAAATATCTTACTTTTTCTATCCCTATAGTCATACTAGTGTTAAATGAGAGTGAATCTGTAGAATTAGGACCCTGAATGCAATGTAAGAATATCGAAGTTCAAAGAAGAATAAATCATGCTCACTGAAGTGCAATGACTAAAATTTGGAAGAGAAAAATTTTAGAGAAGAAAATGAAATAACAAAAAACCTGTTCTATTAAAATAAGTCTTGTCAAACATATATATGTGTGTATGTATATGTATGCAAACATACATACATATACACATATATGTGTGTATATATATAAAATTAACCAGGATAATATAGTAATAATTTTCTAGATTAAGGTTATATTTTATCAATGTCCACTGAGACTCATTTTTAATTATAAGATTTTGACATTTATTTCATTAATATAACACATTTTGCCTCTAATGTAAGGGATTGTTCAACATGTAATGCTAACATCTTTCAAGTCATTAAGTCTCTGATGCTCAGAATGTTTTTTGACCTCTGAACCTCCCTACTGTCATATTCTAATTTCAATTAAAAAGTCACCACAATTATAAATTTTACACAATGCCAATTCCCAAGGTCAGGCCTTTCTCAACTTTGTACCTGGTCAGTTTCAACTCATTCTGTATCTTAGTCCACTTCCCTAAATTTTTTTGTTGTTCTCTTAATACTTGTAATATAAGCTTTTTAGCCTAGTATCAAAGGTTTTGCCTTCTTTATTCAGCCACCTTGTTCTTCTCAGTTTTCTTCTAAAGAAGGTATGCATACTGATGCTTCTATTCCCTTGCTGGCAGCATTTTCCAGAACTTTCTTTCCTTTCTTTTATCCTTAATATGATCCCACCCATCCTTCAAAGCTTGTCTCTGCTTCTTCCTTTTCTAAGTGACCTCTCTTGACCACCTAAAGCAGAAGTTCCAAAACTTATTTGGCCTGCTGTCCCCTTAGAAAAAAAATTTTGTGCCTCTTAGGAAATCTTTCTTTAATGCTTTTTTAAACAATTTGTGTCATTTAAAACAGAGAGAGAATTTTTTAAAATGCATTTTAGTTTAATAATTTATTGTAAATCTGTGGGGGGTTTTCTTTTTATTGAAATCTTAACAATGCAGTCATATAACTGTACAATATCATATTGTAAACAAGTCATTACACACACATCCTGCTAATGCATCCCCTCTACACTTGCCTGCCATCACTTGCTTGTTAAGACCTGTTGGAGGATTTAACCACTGATGGGCTATAATTTGTATTTTGTATATTTATTTGGAAAATAATGAAATCACAACTTTAACTTTATTACACAACAAATAAAACACATACCAATAGTTTTTCAAAGTTTTCTTCTCTTCTTTCCTTATGCTTCAGCTGCCTCCTTCTTTTTGTACAGCACTCCCAAATTACACCTGAGACTACCCCAAAATTCTACCATTACCCAAGGGAGTGGTATCACCCAATTTGGGAAGCTATGAGGCCTAAAGTGAGCTCTAGACTCTCAATTCAAGTAGAAATAAATTGTTTGTAACATTTATTTCGTAGAATTTTCACCATTAGGTATTATGTGAGCTATCTAAACTATCTTCTGTTTTATGTTAAAAGATTTTCTGAGCAAGAAGCATGTTGCAAACTTTTTGTACTCCCCTCTATTGCAGGAGCAATAGCCCAATCCTTCCTTCTTTGCCAGTGTAATAGTAATCAGTTTATCGGATACTTAGCACTTAGTAACTTAGGGCTAAGTAGCACCTAGTAACTTAGGGCTAAGTATAGAAGATATGAACTCTGTTGTTGAGAAGGTATGAACTACCCTGTTGACTTGGAAGAAGGCTATTGGCTGAGACAAGAGGCCAGTGCTGTATATAAAAGAAGAATTTTATAGAAAGAGAGAGATAATTGGAATTGGTTTCTCAGTGAAGGAAGATACATGGAGACTGAAGTCAGCTGAGAAAGAGAGGTAGAGAGAGAGTGTTCCTCTTCCAGTATCTGGAAGCTGACTGAAGACATGAACAGGATGGGACTTTGTTTGTTTGTGGCCTGGCTGATCTTGAGTTCCAGGCAAGAGAAGTGGTAAAGGGTTTGAGGTGTGCTGAACCCTGTGAACTTCACTGTGTGCCAGGGATTGCCCTGAGGACTGGACAAGAACCTGGGAGCTGTTTATCTCTGAGGACTGAACAAGAGCCTGGCAGCTGTCTGCACTTAAACCCAGGTGATTGTTTGGCAGATTCAGGAGGGAGCTGGGATCAGGGAAGAGGATCCAGGGAATCAGAGAGACCACCCAGAGTCAAAATGAAGAAAAGGCCTTCCCTTGGACTAAACTGAGGTTTGTTGGAAATCAAGGGGTGGAAAGTTTGTGTGGTTTTCTAAGGATTGTATTGGAGACTAAAGTTAATGGTTGCCCCATGAGTGGAAGATCAGAATATTGTGAATTGTTGATTGAATCTTTAAGGGGGAAGGGTTTCCCCTTTAGAGAAACTAGGTGATTCCTTTTGTTAATTGATTGATTGAATCTTTAAGTGTTAAGCTGGTTTCCCCCTTAGGAAAACCAGGTGACTCTCCTTTTGTTCCTTGTTCTAAGTATTGTGACTTTCTGTAATAAGATATAATATTGAGAATATTGTACTGTGAATATTGTACTGAATCTTGATTTGTAATGGACTAAACAGAGTGTTCACTACTACTGTGTAATCTGAATCTTAAAAGTTGTTCATGGTAGCATTCTTTTGGGAGTCTACTGTTGCTTGACTTTACAGCCAGTCAGGCTAGTTTTTCCTTTAAAAGTTTTTAAATATTCTTTGAAACTTATTTGTCAAGTAGTTTACATCACTTCTGTAATATCTGAGTGCAAAGTAATCAAAAGCGCTTCAGGTCAGAAATTTGTCTTTGAGATCACAATGTGTAACAGGCTAGGGACCCTCATTGAGCCCAACCAACTAGAGGTGCCCTCAATGTTGACCTGTGTCCTTTTGTTAACAGTTGAATGACTTTCAACTAGTCACTTGAAAGTAATTCAATATTGAATCTAAACTACCAAGCTAACGTCTTTAGGCTCCCACCCACACCCAGAGTTTTATGAATAGGTCATCATTAGATGATTATCTGATTAACTGAATTCTACTAAATCCAATAAGCATTTATTAAGCACCTACTATGTGCCAGGTATTATGCACCACACATTACAGAAAAATAAAAAAGTAACAATATTCCTTGCCTTTAAGGAGCTTACAATGGAAGAAAGGTGATTCTAGCTGCCTAGGACAGATAGTTATTAATGCCTGAGCAGATGAGTACAGATAGAAACAAAAATGTAAACATGATTAACTTATTGATGGATTTTTTCTAAAGGTAATTAATTTATGGTCATGTAGAAGTTTGATTATTTAGCTATTAACATAAGGGCTTGTTGAATTAAGAGCATTCATTTATGACATCTTACACCTTGATTCTTTCTTGTATACCTATCTGGCAAGGCAAGGTTTTCCAAATTGCACTGCGTTCCCTTGTGATTTCCTGATTTACCTGCTACTTCAAGGAATAGACAAAAGACCATTCTAAAATCAAAGAATGACTTGAAATTTAAGTGATGGTCTCAGAGGACTTTTCTATACCTAATATATGAAATTGCGGCTTCTTTATGCAACTGAAACCCTATTTCTTTAGGAGAATTTTACATGTTCTATTGACCTGGAAACAGAAGCAATGAATTCTTGGCAATTGAGGTTATTTCCCCATTTTACTGATGGAAAATCAATGAGAAATATAGATCACCATTACCAGAAAAACAGAGTCTAGATTTCCTTCTAATTCTCTGTCCAGGGCTCCCTAATCAATAGATGATGATTTTCTAGTTATTTAAATTTATTTTTAAAACTTGGTAAACAGATTTTATAACTAAATTTAGCTTTTAGTATATACACATGTCAAAAGTTGTGATTAAAGTCCTGAAACATAGACATAGACCATATTACATTTTGTTCATTTTAACCAAGGAAAATTTCACCCTAATAGTGACAGTGACATTTCAAATGCATATGCATTTCTGCATTAGATTTCTATTAATTCTGTTTCCTAATAATTAAGCTAACTAAAATAAATTCAAACATTTTTTTTCTTATTGAATGTCAAGTGAGGTTTCTGATTTAGTCAAGTGTATAGTTGTCATTTACTAAAAGTTTCTTGTGAAGCTGGATTTTGTAGGACACATAGAATAAATGCTTTCAAGAATCTCAAGTACTAAGTCATATATGGATATATACACATATGTAGAGATATACATATACACATGCATATGCACCCACATACACACAATATATAATCAAGGAAAGATTATAGAGCATAGGGCATTGCCTCTGGGGATGGATTAACACTCTTCATTACCAATGTCCATCACTCAATGATAAATATTAAAGATGACTACACTAGTACAAAGTTCTGATCTTGGTTCTATCACTGGAGAGCTATTGATTTGGGGTAAATCATAGAACATCTCTGAGATACAATTTATTTAAGTGTAAAATTGGGATAATACCTACCATTTCAGTATATTCACACACCTTATTCTGTGGGAGTCTTATAAGAAGAGTCACTGCTTCACAGAGAAACTTTTTGTATTCATATATATATATATATGGAAATGCTCTTTTTTAGTGTTTAATTTCACAACAGAAAATATATTTTTAAAAGCATGTGGATTCTTAGGAGAACAAGATAGAGAACTGTTCCTCAGATGAATGGATTAAATTTTTTGAGATAAAAAAATAAATAACAGAGGTTTCAGAACATAGTGGTCTTTCAGTTCACTTGAATATGACTATTTTTAGAGTATGAGAGATTAAAATTCACAAAATGATCAATTAAAGATTGAAGAGTTTGGGAATATTAAATGAGGGTTGTTGATTTCATTAGTGAATTTTGGATTTGTGTAATTAATTAGACTAATTGTGTAATTAATTAGCCTCACTACCAAGAGGATCTCATTTGAGCTGATAGAGGCAGTAAAAAATCCAGAGAGGAGTTAAGAGGGATCCTTTAAGAACGCAGCTAAAAAGAAAGCTTCAACTATTAAAATCTGGAGCATTATAACTGGAAGAGAAGCATTGTTCTGAAGATTGGGAGAAGTAAAGCTTGGGACTATGTTCATTGGAAAAGAGCTGAAATTTGTCCCAGTTTACTTTGCGGACTTTCAACACCATATACAATTTGAGAAAGATGAAACCTTTTATCAGTTCCTGCTTGCTCCCTCCTGCTCCCTTTGGTTTGAGAGGGAAAGGCAACAGGGAAAAGACAGGCTTTGAAGCTGCCTGACTATAACTATAAAATAGGAGCTGATTGAATGATGCAGCATCTTGTTGAGTGAAGACTTGAGTGCATAACTCAGAGCAGCAATCTTAGGAGCTTTGTAGAGCTCCAGCTTAAAGTGAACTGTTTGTCACTACAATAATGTATCACTTTACTTAGCACCCTTGGTAGTTTCTTTTTTCTTTCAGGTGATTGTAAGCTAGAGCTTGACACCAGGTCATCTGTTTTAGTGAAAATAAGCATATTTGCCCACGGATAGAGTAATGAGGCCCCAAAAGAAAGGAACTAACAGAAAAGTAACTTCATGTGTTGCACAATGCACTGACAAAGTACAAGTGTAGCAAAACTAAGAGTACAAAGTTTGTATTTATTCTAAGCATATATGGTTTTCTTACTCATGTGCCTCCTTGCTAGGTTTCAGTGCCCATTCTTATTGAGATGTATTGATTTATGATTGGATCTGTTTTATCTTCTATAATATCAATATTTTTATTACTTTAAAGTTAAATACTTTTATTTTTAAGATTTGGGCATGTCATATGATTGAGTTCATATAAATGAGGATCATTCTGGTGATGGTTTTAACTCAATATAATCACAATTCCATTCAGCATATTGGGTAAATATTGAGATACACATAGCTATCACAATAATTTTTCCCTACCTCCTACTAAGACACTGCATTGAAGTGACTGAGAATCACCTGGAAGGATTAAGGAAAAAATGACTAGAAGGTTGGTGAAGGGCAGAACTTCTGAAGCCAACCAACCTTTCCAGCTATATCTATAAGGAAATCTTTCATTTGTGCCAGCTGATGTTGTTTTGCCAATTTGATACCAATAGCAGCTGCTATGAATGAATATGCAGGCATATTCCCAGGCTTGAATCACAAGATATAACAGACTCTCCACACAGAAGACAGAACCAAAACATTTATTCAAACACCAGAAAGTCAGATCCCAACACCAGAAAGTCAAATCCATCATAGAAACAAAGAAATCCGTACTCAATAACACTGAAGAAAGCACTGCCATACCCATGCCTTCCCCCTCCTAGGGCCTTCCCACAAACAATACTCGCAACTCTCTGTCTGCTTAATCTCTCTCCTTCAGCTTTAACTACTCTGACCAACTTCCTCTGGGCTCTGCTACACCCTTCCTGCTCTACCCTCTCAGCAAGCTCCTCCCACCATAGACTCATATGACTCAAGCTTCCATGTGACTCAAGCAGGTCACATAAGCCTATGAATGGATGGGTAAGATCTTCCCATTAAGCAAAAATACATTAACATTACACTATCTTGTGATTGTAGTGAAAAGGACAGAGAATGTCAGGAGAAGTTGTGAGAGAGGATGATTCTTCTCTCCATGCTTGTGTTCAGAGTAGTGATTATTTTCTTAATATGTAATCCAAAGTATATTTTGTGGTTGTTGGTGCTGACTTAATGAACTGGACTTCTCTTAAGTCAAATCCCAAGAGTGGAATAAAACCCTTGTACTCCTGAGTATTAGTTATGTATTTGACTTAAAGAATGAGAGATGCTATTTGTTTACAAAGTGCTTAACATGTATTATTCCATTTAATTCTTATAACAACCTTGAGAGATAGGTGTTATTGATATCCTTAATTTATACTTGAAGAAAATAAGTCTGAAAGAAGTTAAATAGCTTGTCTAGAATAACATATCTAGAAGTTCCTGAGAGAAACACAGGACATAGCTAAACATGTGGATCTTTTTTTTTCCAAAAGTTGTTTACATTTTAAAATTCCTGTGGTTTTATGGTGTGGGAGGGTGGGTGAGTGAGGAAAGTTCTTACAAACATGTTTTTGCTCTTGTAGTATGTTTAAATAAATTATTAAAAATTAAAATGGTAAAAATATTTATATGTTTTGATAGAACAAGAAAGCATCATAAACAAAACTGAGTTATATAAATATGAAATACAAAATAAAGTTTATGTACAAAAGGCAAAATTGTTGCCTTTTCAGCAACGTCTGTATATAACACTGGAAAATCAATGGTAGTGTTATTTTCTAATTCTATTTATTTTATTTCAGTGCAACAACATTTAGTAGTCATATATTATATGCAAACATCTGTGGCTACAAAGAATAAAATGGCAGTCCCTGCCTACCTAAGGAAGGTAAGGAAGCAGGATTCAACATATGTCTGGATACATATAATACAATGGATAGACTGAAAGTAGTAAGAAAAAGATTCAGACAAAATGCACTAGAAATTTTTTAATATAAAGAAATAAGAAAACTTTCAGCTTTCAGGGAAGCATTCATGAAGAAATTAACACCTTGCCTGGTTCTTCAACAAAGATAAACTCACAGAAGTAATAACAACAACAATAATAATAATAATATGTAAAAGTGGCTACTAAGAATAGGGAACAACATGTATGAACACAGAGGTGGGAAATGACTTTATATTTTAGGAATTATTTATTATGTAGAGTAATATGTATTGCTTATTATGTAGAGAAGGCTTAATGTAGAAGGGGAAATATCACTGCAATAATAGATTTTACTCAGATTGTTGAGAATCTTAAATGATAAGCTAAAAAATTGCCCACTTTATCCTAGGGTAATTAGGAAACCATTTTTTTTTCAGTCTGAAAAATGGTAGCATAAAAATAAAGTGTAATAGGAAGAGACCTGCATTTGAAGTCGGAGGACCTAGGTTTGCATCTCAGTTTGGACACTTACTTCTCTATGTCTTTGACTTTGTGAAAGTCACTTAACCTCTTTAGGCCTGTTTCCTTCTCTGAAAATGAAGGGGTTATACTAGATAACCTCTAAGATTCCATTTAATTCTAAATCTGTAGCCCCACATGAGCCTTTGGAAGATTATTTTGTAAACTATGTGAAAAAAATGAATTGGAAAGGGGAAAGAAATGGAGAACAACTAGGACTGTATTTCTATAGCTTAGATGATTGGTGATAAGGAGTTGAACCAGGATGATGAGTGAAGTTAGAAGAAGGATGTGAAAAATTCTGTCAAGATAGAATAAATTGGACTTAGCAGATGGAAATCAGGGAAGAAAAGGAGGAAAAATTGTTAGATAACTCTTCTGTTTCTTTGAATTTAATGAAGCTTTTTTTAAAAACTACTTCTACCCTTATTTTTACTTTCTTTAAACTATGATGGCATATGTTGGCTATAGCACTTACACCTGGAGCAGCTTCTGTCATGTTAGGGGACCTTAGGAAGAACACAAAAACAAAAACAAAAGCAAAAGCAAAAACAAAAACAAAAACAAAAACAAAACAAAACTGTCTTGGTTTTAAGTCCTTCTGTAGGTCATCTCCCACTAAAATACGTAGTACAGGAGCTTTCACCATGATACTTATATTCACCAGCAAATTAGAAGACATACTTGTTCAAAATGAAAGACACTTAATCAAAAAGGAAATCAAATTTAAAAAAAGACATTATCCCCCTAATACGGACATATAAGATATAACTCTCTTAATTTAACACATTGTCAGTAAAGAAGGGTACACAGGTGGCCAGGGAAACTCATACCTCTGATATCATCTGCTAATATTATTTGTGCTTCACTACCACTTTCTGCTGGGTACATCTTTTTCAGATAAAAGTCTCTGACCACTGAGATCATTGCTGTTTCTGTCTTCTGGGCTTTAAGGCTTCAGGCTAGAAAGCCTTTCCATGATAAGGTCAGGCTGATCTTTTTTGGTAAATGGTGAATGAGACTTTGAGACACTGTACCAAACCAGACAGCCTATAAAAGCCAACCAGACTTCTTCAGGCGAAGAATCAATCAGTATTTGTTAAGCAGTTACTTTATGGCAGGAAATTTTAAGAATGTCTGCTGTTGATCTGATGTCCATTTTTTTTCCAGACAACTATTTGGTTTAGGGTTAGGGAATTTATTTCAATTTCTATTACATCCTAAATCCATTTCTGGGACTCTGCCACAATGTACTCACAAGAGTAATTTCTAAGATGGAACTTCAAAGTCCACCTAATATTTGTAATTAAGTTGAACAGGAACAAGATTAGAACTAAGAAGGAAGAATTTTTCTTTACTTCCTCAATCTACATTTCTGCTATTAATACGTATCCCTTCCAGCACCTAATTGCACTATAATTCAGCCCAATGCAAAACCTCATTAAGAATAGTAGTTTTGGGGATGGCTAGGTGGTGCAGTGAATGGAGCACTGGCCTTGAAGTCAGGAGGACCTGAGTTCAAACCTGGCCTCAGACACTTAACTCTTACCAGCCATATTACCTTGAGCAAGTCACTTAACCCCAATTACCCTACCTTATCCCATCCAAAAAAAAGCAAAAAAAAAAAGAATACTAGTTTTGGAAGTAGGATGCAGTAAAAAAAAAATATCACTGTATCTGTAATCAAATGGCCTGGGTGTAAGTCATGGGTAAGTCACATACTAGCTGTTTAGTCCTAGGAAAATCACTTAATACCTCTGAGTCTTCCTTCCTTCCTTCCTTCCTTTCTTCCTTCCTTCCTTCCTTCCTTCTTTCCTTTTCTTGCTTCTTTCCTCCCTCCCTCTCTTCTTTCTTTCATCCCTTCCTCTCTTCCTTCTTTCTTTCCTTCCTTCCTTTCTCTTTTGATTTGACTATAGAGATAACAATACTAACTTTACCTTTCACTGATGAGCTCCAAGTTTCATCATGGTATGGAGATTGCACTGGATTCTTAAAGGCCAGGCCAGGAGAGCATAAGTGCCTCACCTTGCCAAACTGGGATGACTTCAGGTGCTGAGTGACAACAAACTATACAACTGTACAAAGATGAGCCAAGAAACTTTGGAGATGTTCATCATCAGATTGTAGTTCATTAAACGATTATTTTTTCTGGACGTACAAAACAACTAAACTATCTACTAAAATATATGAGTTGTTACTGGCATCATGCCCAGAGAAAAAAATACTAATCTTTCATATATATATATACAGGTTATTTCATTAGGTTGTTTCAAATATTACATGAAATGATACATGTAAAACCCTTCACCACTTTAAAAGGCATGACAGCTGATGAATAAAGTTTTTGTGATTTGAGACACACTAATTCATCTAACCCTGGAGGATTTTTGTATGTATATGTGTTTTTTTTTCCTAAATCAACACTGAGAAGTTAATTAGTAAGAAGAATGAGTAAATATGGGAAACTTCAAACCTATTATTATTTCTCCTTTTGATATTGACTTAATATGATGTAAAATGATTTAAGAATGCTTAGAAAGAAAATTAACACAGTCCAAACCACATAGCTAAGCGCTTAGATAACCTACAGAAGAGGAGTGACCAAGGGGATGGGGATGGGGATGGGGAATGGGGTGGAGGTGGATTCATTAGAAACTCTTTTTGTTGAAGAAAAATGCTAACACAGATATTGCAAAAAGAAGGGGACAAACTCTGTCAAGGAGAAACACAGGGAATATTTTAGTTAATGGAATTCACATATGCACATATCAGAAGAACTCAACAATTTGTAGTAGGCAATAAGTTGCTTTGCCTGGAGTACAAAGTCCCAATGGGAAGCAATAAAAATAAGGTTTTTAAGATATCTCTATTGTAAAATAAAGTGATCTTAATTATAGAGAAATTAAAGGAGAGAAAAGAAGGGGAAAATCTTTCAGTTCTCTAGTCAAAATTTATTCTCTTGTAGTTACTATTCCCTGAATTACCTTTTCAACTCTTGCATGTATTCAAATTACCATATAAATATAGTGAAAGTCTTTTATATCATTTCATAGAGAATCAAGAAAATACTTGTTAAGTTCTAGTAAAAGTGCTCTGTAGACCCTTTCAAGACTTTACCACTTGAATAGAAACACATAAAAATGCTAAATGAACTATTTTGATCCATAAGCCTTATACTATTTTTATCTTGAAATGATAAGATATAACTATAAGGAACATGTTTTGGCACTAATATTCAGCATCATTTTTCCTTTCATAATTCAGTCTATTTTTTCTAGCAACAATCCTTTTTTACAAGCTTTCAAAAATGTTTTTCTTCTCTACCTAGGGAATTATAAACATTATATAGAAGACTGTGGTTGTTGTTCAGTCATTTCAGTCTTGTGTGACTTTTTGTGACCTTATTTAGAGTTTTCTTATCAGATATACCAGAGTGGTTTTTAATTTCCTTCTCTAACTAATTTTACAGATGAGGAAATGGAGGTAAAAAAGGTGAAGAGACTTACCCAGAGTCAGATAGCTAGTAGGTATCTGAGGCCAGATTTGAACTCCAGAAGATGAGTCTTTACGACTTCAGGCCCAGCACTCTATCCATTTTACTACCTAGTTGACACTATGTAGAGGATACCTACATATAAATATCTCTGTATTTATGCAGAAGATGTCTATAAACAAAGATAGATAAAAGAAATATATGTGTGCATCCTTTAAGACTATAGATATATAGTTATATACTCATATACCCATGTGTGAATGTATAATGCATGTATATGCATGTGTACTAATTTATAGAAATATGTGCAAATATTAACTCTTTTATATTGTACATTACATACCTATCTAGGTATTGTTCATTTTTTCTTGCTATATTTCATACTGCTATGTTTCATTAGAAAGACTTCTTTTTGACAGTCTAAGATGTCCTCGAAAAAAAAATCTACCCAAACATTAATTAAATGCTGACAGAAAGAACTGGTAGGGGCAGGATTGTAGTGGACTGTCTAAAAAGAGCTGCACAGAGAAATCTTACACCAATTTAGATTTTAATGCAGATGGAATGATTTTGATGTATGATGGAGAAAACATTGAATTACTCATCTCATATTTTGTTTTGGCAATCTCTACTGAGGAAAATGATCCTCAGATTGTAAAACGCATACCGTAAATTGTTAACCCAAGATAAGAGAGGAATTGATACAATGGTACCTGACTTTTCTAAACGAATTCAAGTCATTAGGTCAGGATAAAAGACATCTCAGAGCACTGAAAAAACTTTTGGGAGACTGCTGAGATGCTTCTAATGATTTTAGAAAACTCTACAATTGGAAAGAAAAATGCATTAACAGATCGATGTGGCCTTGATTTTTAATACAAGGTAGAAGGTAGATTCATTTAACTATAGACCAATCTTTGATATCTGGCAGAAATTGTGATCCCAATGAGTCATACTGTCAGGCTAACCTAATTTCCTTTTTTTGACAAAGCTACAAAATCAGATTAGAGAATTGCAATAAACTCAAAATACCTCAATTTTGGCCAGATATTAGTCAATATTTTGTAATATTCTTGTGAATAGGAAGAAAAAGTGCAATCCATATGATAGTTCCCTCAGTTAGATTCAGATATCTGTACAGACCAAAGTGAAGGAGTCTTTAAAGTTCATTCTAAAAATGACATAGAACTCTGTCTTTGATCTTATTCTCTCACGTGATTCTCAGTTGCTTAGATAAAGATCTTGTAATACTTATAAAATTTGCATAACATGGAGTTGAGTTTGGATGGCAGTGTCAAGAATTTTTTTTAAAAGAGTAGAACAATGCATTGAATATAATGAAATTAGATTTTCTGGTGATTAATAAATGAATAAAGTACTTACTAAGTGCTTACTAAATACAAAGTTTCATATTTAGGTGGAAGATATAAATAGAAAAGTAAGATAGTATCTGTTCTCAAGGAACTGACATCTAATGAGGGAGATAACATATATGGAAAATTTCAGCTACAAATCATATGGAAATGTCCTATTGATCCTTCAGTTAACAGAAATAAAACAGACAGAAATCCCTCTTTTTTTAACATCACTTCCACTGATAAAATAGTATCACTTTCTAATGTCAAGAACTTTGGTGATAAGAATTTTCTTTTCTGGGTCTTTAATACTTGTCTCTGTATTACTTACAGCAATAGCCTCAAGGCTTTAGCTACATAAGAGTTGCCTTCTAGGTGATGATGAAGACATTAGACTGAACCTCTGCCCATTCAAAGGCTCTTTCTGTGTTCAAAATCTTGGACTGTCTCTTAGGGTCTTAAGAAAGATGATAGTCAAGTTAGTGATGGTAGCTTGACCTGCCTAGCACAAGCTGCCACTTATCTCCCTCTAATTCTCTTTAGATGGCTTTGCCTGTCATGTGTGGCTGTTGATTTACAGATAGTAGGCAAGTGGCCCATTCTCAACAGTTGCTGCCTCCCCAAATGTTGATTAAAGGAGCTAGAGCAGAAGCAGGACTGGTTAATGGTTCAGGTGAGATGGGGTGAGGCTCCTGTACCTTTGGTCAGACTCAAAGTGGGAGTACAGCATTTGTACTTCTCAGCCTGCTAGTGAGAGTTGGTTAGCAAGCGTTGCTAATTGTGATAATAAAAGTCCCTTTTTCTGTAATATGGAGGCTGACATATGAAATGACTGAGCAAACAGAGGTTCACGCTTCTGAACATCCTGATTTATTAAGCAATGCAAAAGTTGCATGTCAAGGAAGAGAGGTGCTATATTGAATATACCTCAACAATGCTAGCAATAATGGCTAACAGGGTGGTTTCATTATATCCAAGGAGCTCTCTGAGCAGCAATCCAGAGAAAGCCATCCCATACATGTCTGTACATACAAGAAATCATATTCGTGCACCATATTATTCACTTAAGAAGAGTTCCTAACCAACTATTTTTGTCTACAATGAAATACTGTACTGTGACCATCTATCCCCTCTACCCTCACCACCACCATCAATGACATCAGTGGTTAAGGTAGCCACTTATATTAACTTCTGCCATTCTGGTCTCTGCTTTCATCAAGGCATTGCTAGTATGCCAGTCCTTGATCTCTTTTCTAACTCCTCCTAATAAATTTCATTTATAATGACCTCTGTAATATTTGTACCTATATGACCTGTTCTCAGTATATAATGCTACCTAATAATGCCAATAATGGAACCCATCTTTTCTGTCCAGATTGTTTGTGGCCTTTAGCATTGTCAGTTGTGCAGGATGTAGTCCCTTCATCCTCTATGTTTTGTTTTCTGGATCATGAAGTCATTATACCATATCTTTCCTACTACAACAAACTGACTCAAGAGCAATGGCTTTTTTTTTTGTTTCTTTGGAACAAATGGAGTACAGAATTCTAATCAGACTCTGTGTGTATGTGTGTGTATGTGTTTGTATTTACTTGAGCCTCCCTAAAGCCTTTTAAGGTTTATTCAATAACACCATAAAAACAGTGGACAGTGTTTATTGAGTTTGGATTGAAGAAACTCTTGTGAGTTATAAGAGGGCAGTCCCAATATTCTCTAGGGAGAAGGCCGTTTTATTAATTGTCACTGCCTTAATCTCTCCTTCAAAACCCATGCCTCTATCCCAGATAATCATATTTAGGATGGTTTCCTACAGGATGTTATATGTTTGATTATGACTTAATAATAATATTACAAACATCATTTCATATATAATTGCAAATGTTTGAAGACTGAAATATCTTTTATATATAATTATGCCTCAGTAGAACTATATAATTTATATTTTTTCCTAAAATATTTGTATGACTTATGGCTTTGCATCTATGTTATAGAAAAAAAGACAATTTTCCCTACTGTATTATGATAAATTAATGATCTGGGTTTTTTTACTGCCAGATTCTAAAATTCTCTTTTCATTTTTCAGATGTACTTCTTGCCTTATTTTTATAAAGTTCTTCATTCATATTTCTTCCTATGGGCTTATTACCCATAATTTTGGTGGTAAAAATAGTGATTTTTCTCTCAGAATTAGAAATGACCAGGTTACATCAGCAAAATATAATAGCAGTAACACAAAAATGCAATAATATGTAATAATATCAATGATAATTATCAAAAAAGATAAAACTATTCCATGAGGAAAATATACTATACTTTGTAAAGCAAATTTAAAGGCAAGGTGACAGGGAGCAGCAAATTAGATAATATTTTCATGATCACACAATAAGTCAAGTTGTAAGATGATGAAAATCCCTGTTATCTTGAGAGAAAAGTTTGATATCTTCTACATTATACCTTGACTCCATAATTCCTCCCACATATAATTTCTTGTAACTCTAGACTAAAGAATTGTATAGGCCGAGGTGGCTAGGTGGTTGTAAGGCCATGTACCTGCAGCTTCCCAAAAGAATGCTACTGTGAATAACTTTTAAGGTTCTGATTACACAGCATAGGGAACACTCCATTTATTCCGTAATAAATCAAGGCAAACATCCACAACAAATCACAACATAACATTCACAACATTATGTCTTATCACAGAAAATCACAATATAGTGTTCAAAACAACTTATCATTAAAATGGCCACATAGTTTTCACCAAAGTGGTCACAGTATTTAGAACAAAGAACAAAAGGGCAATCATCTGGTATCCCTGAGGAGGTTTGCCTCCTTATTCAGTCATTCAGTCATCTCAAAATACAATAGTTAGTCTTACACTCATGGGGCAATCATAGGTTAACTTAATCAGTCACTTATCTAGCAATCAGTCACTAAGTATCATTAATCACTAAATACAAACATTAGAAAATTACACAAACCCTCCATCCCTTGGGCTCTAATAAGCTTCAATTTCATCGCCACATTCAATATCCAAGGAGAGGTCTTTTCTTCATCTTGACTCATGGTGGTCTCTCAGATTCTCTGTATCCCCTTCCATGGTTCTAGCTCCTACCTGAATCCACCAAACAGTCACCTGGATGCAGAGGCAGACAGCTCCCAGGTTCTTGTCCAGTCCTCTTGCCAGTTTGCCAGGTCCAGCCAATCTCAAAACCTTCACAACTTCTGTTCCTGAGAACTCAAGGATCAACCAACCCACAAACAAAGTATTATCGCAGTCGTGCTTCTTCAGTCCTCCAGCAGTGTGGCTGGCCCTAGGACCCAGAAGAAATTTCAGCCTTTCAGTTCAAATCTAGCCTCAGACACTCAACATTAATTTATGGGTAAATGCGACCTTGGACAAGTCACTTAACCCCAATTACCCTGCCTTCACCCCTTTAAAATCTAAAAACCAAAAACAACAAAAAACCCACAAAGAACTGTTTAGCCTTCTTATTTACACGACTCATATATATAATGTTGCACAGGGAAATAAACCATCTGTGTGTTACTTCTGGAAATTATTGCTAAAGTGCCTATAGGCCTTTTTGGTCATTAATTTAAAGAATTAATATATCCGTCAGTTTAAAATGTTTATTGGGAATTTACAATGGGTAACACTAAGCCAGGCACTGTGAAGAAAGCAAAGACCTTTCAATTTAATAAGAAAGATAAGAAACTTATAAAAGTAATTATAATTGGTCATCAGAGTCAACAAGAATCATAGGAATATAGAGGAGGACAAAATTAACTTCAGCTTGGGAGATCTAATAGTCTTCATGAAAGAGATAACACTTGATAAGAGTTTAAAAGGTTAGATTGAGTTTTGACAGGTAGACATGATGGAGGAGGCCCCTTCCAAAAAGAGAAACAAATGAGGAAAGAAAAGAAGATGGGAAAATACAGGTCATCTATGAGAAACACCAGGTAGTCCAGTTTGACAAGAGAAAATGTGATGGAGACTACTGAGGGATTAATCTAGAAAATTCATTGAGGGTAACCTTTTAATTCCAAGCTAAGAAGTCAAAAGTTTTTTGTTTTTGTTTTTAGGTTTTGTTGTTTTCCCCCATCAGTCAATGAGAATCCATTGAAGGTATTTAATGAGAAAAGTGCTACAATCAGAGTGGTGTTTTAGGAAGCTCAAGATGGTAGGGAAAGAATGGAGGTGGGGGACACAAATCAGGAAGATTCAGATAAGAGCTATCGGAACAGAAAAGACAGTGGTATATCAGGGTCTGAAATAGGTTGGCGGTAATAGAATTTTTTAAAGAGCTGTTTGCTGAAAAAATTTGAAAGTAGAATTTATTCATTTATTATGTGGCAAGAGAGAATGAAGAATCATAGATTAAATACTGGGAAAAATCTTAGATGTTTTTAAGTCCAATATTTCATTTTACTCAATAGACTAGTAAGAGGGACCTAGTAAAGCAAAATGACCTATCCAAATTTGCCGCCTGATTATCTAGTTTACAAAACACAGACACACAGACACACACACACACACACACACACAGACACACACACACACACACACACCACCTTTCTCATTTTCATACCAACATTACAAAGGCAATGACTATTTTCTCATTCGCTTTTCCACTAATTCTTTGAGGGTTTCATTCACCCCATCCTTTACCCATAAATTAAAAAAGCAACCTCTACTCCTCCCCAATGTCAAGAGAATTCCTTGATTCCAACCTACCTCAAAATGTAAGAGATAAAATGCTGTGCTCTATTACCACCCTGAGGAAGAATTTTAAGTCTCCTTCTCTGCGTACTACCAGAAACAACATCTCTCATTTTTCCTTACATAAAACATTTTAGACCTGACCATTCTACAATACTACAAATCTCAGGTCTTGATTTTATAAGTATAATCAGTTAAATATTAACACTGATTCTAAAAGGCGTATTTCAGTTGCACCATGGGTGCCATTCACCATCGCATGACTTCTAAGACCAACACGCTCTTCTATAGTTCTATAGATTCCCTTTTTCAGAATGCAAGTTTTCTGAGGTCAGAGACTATCTTTTGTATTTGTATCCCTATCATTTAGCTGATATTGTTGAACCTTTGTTTTAGAAGAAGACCAATGATATCACAGAGTTGAGGTCTTAACCTGCAGTGGATGACTTTGGCATCTTTGATGTCTGACCAAGCTCTAAGTCTTACATAGTGCTTGTGTCAGCTACTTTCGTGGCCTTTGGAAAAAATTTACCTATTCT
Source organism: Pseudocheirus occidentalis (assembly GCA_028646575.1). Taxonomy (NCBI): domain Eukaryota; kingdom Metazoa; phylum Chordata; class Mammalia; order Diprotodontia; family Pseudocheiridae; genus Pseudocheirus; species Pseudocheirus occidentalis. Next base: position 28,373 of record JAQQSW010000077.1, read on the forward strand.
GTCATGGAAAGTCTTCACATCCTTGAGGTAGATACCACCTTAAATCATGTTAGGATTTACTGCCCATTGATTATCCTCAACATGGTTTAACCCATCTGCCCACTGGGGTGTGCCACTGTGCATGCCACAGCTTCTTGGAGCCTCAGATGACAGTTGGGTGAGAGGTGGACACCAAAGGTGTATGAGTAGCCATGAAACAGGCACGTTACAAGTCCTCCCTAAATATCCCATACAACTTCCACATCCCCCTACCCTCCCCCACAATTTAGCACATTGATTAGCACACAGTAAAAATTTAATAAATGATTTTTCATTAATGAATTCATTTTTATCACTTAAAATGAAAACAAATTCATATTAAAACTAAAAACTATATAGTTATAATGACCAAATTTGATCCTGAAGAGGAGAAAATATATCTTCCTCTCTTTTTTAGAGAAGGATAGAATTATAGGTATGAAATATGGCATATGTAATCAGATAATTGATTTATTGATTAATTTTTTCTGAACTTTCCTTTCTTATACTTTACTATAAAGGATACATCTCTAAAGAAAGTTATGTTTGGAAAGGTGATGTAAAATAAAAAAAATGTCAACACGGGTTTTTAAAAAATAAAATGTGATAACAATGGATGGGATAAAAGAAATTAATTAAATTGATTGAACCAAAGTTCAATATGTATTCATGTATATATAAATTAGAAAAAAATGAAGACTGTGGAAATCAGAAAATTATAACTGAAAGATTTAATAAAGTTAGGAAAGCAAAGATCAATAAATAATAACTATCAAATTGAAAAACCAGCCTAGATTATAATGGAACCATATGAATGACATGTAGGAAAAATATAAAATCAGATTAATTATAATTGAATAACCTAAAAGATGAAAAAAGCTAAACATAGTGATAGAGGACCTAATTAGAGAAAATATTTCCAAATGGTCAAATTAAACAAAATTTTGCAGGTAGAAAGAATACAGAGGAGAGAATCATAGGTGAATGCTAAATAAAATTAACTTCCATGTAATTATAGAAAGAAAATATATAATCATAATATGTATAAACATGTGCACAGTCATTGAAAATAGAATTTACTACAAACAGTAGCTAGAAAAATTGAGCAAGAACAAAGATACCTCTCAGCTTTCTGTAATTTGCAAATTTAATAAATGTGACATCTATGTGTTTTTCTTTTTTTTAATTTTTCAAATTTTATTTATTTTCTTGTTTACATCATTTTCATGAGGTTTTGAGTTACAAATTTTCTCCACATCTTTCCCCTATCCACAACCCCAAAAGAGCAATCCCACTGTAAAGCCCCTCCCCCAGTCTGCTCTCTCCTATATCCTCATCCATCACCCCTCTAACTTTCTGGTAGGGCAAGGTGGGTATCCCTACCCTGGTGCCTGTATATCTTAATTCCCAGTTGCATGTAGTTAATGATAATAATAGTAATAATAATAATAATAATAATAGTGTGTATATATATTTTTAACATTTGATTGTAGAAATTTAAATTCTAGATTCTTTCAATTCCTCCCTTGTCACCCACCCCTACTGGAAAGACAAGCAATTCAATACAGTCTGTACATGTGTAACTACATAGGACATCCCCATAGTGGGTTTTGAGAGACAGATTATATGTACCTCTTTCCTATCCCCCCCCTTGTTCTATTCACTTTCACTTAGTCCTTATTTCTTCTGGCTTGATAATTCTGGAAGGTACCACAGCTGCCACTGATCCACTCTCCTGAAGGCTCCAGCTCCCACTCATCCAAGCCATCCCATGGCCAAGCCACTGTTTCAGGCTGGGCTGGTTTCTGCTCCCAGAATGTTATGATTAGCCCTTTGTAGTGAGCTGCCTTCAGCAAGAGATGTGATATCTGCATTTTTTGAGTTTTAGAGCCCTAAAATTTGTTTAGATTAATATTTTATGGGTTTTTGAGGAGGCTATGAGGGAGCTGTGAAACCTTGCTGCTTCTATGCCACCATCTTGGCTCCACCCCTCTCTATGCTTTCATTTTTCAACAAATTGATTAAAGTGTTGTTGTCCTTCCTTTTTCTCAAAGAGGACCAGTGAAATCTTAAGAGTTCTGTCTTGACTTGCACTTGAACTGGATTTTAGTGAGGCAAAGTTGAGCTCAGTTATCTACCTCATTCTCCCCTTCAGAGTCATGGTAATACAGCAGCAAGACAGAAGTCATGAAGATTGGTCATGGCCCTGGGTGCAGCAATTAAAATGTTAAACAGCACAGGGCTATGCCTTCATTCCACTGTCACAGTTCTGTAAACCTTTCAAATTAATATCAAACTACAAATTACTAATTTCATTTCTAGCCATTAAAATTATTCAGAAATCATTAACCAAAGTACATCAACATGTAGACCACATCTCTCAACAAGAATAGCATGAGTGACTACATCAAATGATTCGCCAAAGTCTAGCTAAACTGTATCTATAGCAATTATCTGATGTAACAGTTTAAGAAACCTGTCCACAAAAATGAAATAAATGGATAATTGGGACTTATTGGCCTAAAGCAAAAATATATTGGAAGTGCCATGGATGGGTAAGGGAGAGAATAAAAACTCTCTATGTGTATTTGAAAAGCTGTTTCATGGAAGGAAGATAATATTTGTTCTGTTGGCACCAGAGGGCAAAACTAGTGACAATAACTAGAAATGCAGTGAAGAAGATTAATGTCGTGTAGTAGAGAGAGAGAGAGAGAAAAAAAATCCTAACAATTAGAGCTATCTACTGATAGAATGGACTGCTGGGGGAGGTACAGGTTTCCCTCCACTGAAGGCCCTTGAACAAAGGAGGGATGACCTTTTTTTGGTGCTATCATAACGAAGGATTTATATATAGAAAATACAAGGAAATAAACCATACAGGTATATACCAGAGGAATTAGGTTTTTGGTTTTTGTGTTGAGGTTGTTTTCTTTTTTGGGTGGGTGGGGAGAGTATTGTTTTTTCTTTTTGTGTTTTCCTCTGCTCAAAAAGTACTGAAGTTACATATTTCGGTTTTGGGCTGCGTGATAAAAAATTATTATTTTTCAAAATAATGTCTTATATAATCACTACCACCAAGACCACCACTACTATCATCATCATCATCAATGGTTATATGGCAGAGTAGAAAAAAATCAGGTGTCATTTTCATTCTAGTTCTCCAACCAAATTGTTTAATGGTCTTGTATAATTATACAACAAATTGTTTTGGTCTTAATTCCCTAATCTGTAAAATGAAAGCATTTGAATATATGAAACCTAAGTCCTTTCAAGCACCAAATATTCTATAATTTTATTTTTATCACCATGCCATAGTAAGGGGTCAGGAGACCAAACAGCACAAATGTTAAGAAAATTGTGTCTTGCTTAAAAAATAACCAGATATAGAAGGATTCTAATAAGATGTCTTTGGGAGCTGATAGATTTTATTCATTTCCAAGAATAATTTCTAATTGTGCATATAATCTTTTTAGATATTTCTCTTTGAAAGAGCATCTACTCATGTAACATAGATGATCTTTCTTACAAAAAAGAAAAAAAAATCATTACCAAAAGGATACCCTGTGGAGAAGAAGGCATCATGGTGGGGAGGTGGTACAGATTAAGCCCAATAACTTCACCCATCATTTTCTTAGTAGGTGAATTTGGAAACCACCTTGATGATTTATAAGAATTTCAAGCCCTTTAAAAGCAATTTAAAAATCATTTTAGCTTAAAGTTTATCTGCATGTTGAAAATAATAAAAATAATAAATTTTACATTCATCTCTACTAAAATTCTATTCCAAATTCTCATTGAGGAATGAAGGTGACTTAGAGTTGTTAAATGCTATACCTGAAATATCCAGTTAGCCTCTATTGAACTAAGAAAAACTGGAAAGTCCTGGAATTGATATCAGAAGAGCAGGCTAACAAAACTTGAATATTTAAGAGCACCAAAAAGTTGTCCACAAGGTGATAATTTCTTTCCCCCTACGACACATACACACAAGATGAAGAGAGATTTTTGGCATCAGGGAAAATAGTACCTGCACCAATAAAATTATTAATCTTTTGAAATATGAAACCATATTCCACAATTTTAAAATTATTTTCAGAGCAACCGTGAGATAAGTAACATAATCTTCATATTTCCATTTTAAAAGTGAAAAAAACAAGAATCAAAGCAATTGAGATTTACTCAAGATGAGAAAGCCCAGAATTATATATAAGATATTCAGACTTCAAAGCTAATTGCTCTGTCCTTCCTCCTAAACCCTTCCCCAGTATCCCATGGGTCATGACATAATTTGCCTCCGTTTCTACCATCTACTTTTTCTTCCCTTACCCTTCTTTCTCTGTGTCTCCTTCTTTCTTTCTCCTACTGCTTAGGGGCCCAGTTTATGATTTATATTCCCTTCCCTCTACAAGCTTAGCAAATAATTTTTCCGGAAAGAAAAATTTAAGTGACTTGCCTAGGGTCAATCAGCTAGTATCTGAGGCTGAGCTTGAATGAAGGAAGATGAGTCTTCCAGACTCCAGGCCCAGTGTTATATGCACCACCTAGCTGTTCATCATAATACTCTAATTTGCATAGTGTCACATTTATGCTCTTTCTCTCTACTCACGCACACACACACATCTGTCTGCCTATATGCATGTGTATATATGCATGCATGCATGTATTTATGTATGTACATATACATGCTCATATATGTACACATGTATGGATATGGAGAAAGAAATATATCATAATTAGATAAATAAGTAAGTAAATAAGCAGCATGCTGTAGCTGCAAATAGATTGAGGTTATAGGCATTGGTTATGTGACCTTGGGCAAGTAATTTAACTTCTCAACTCCATAGTCAATTTTCTAATTACAAGTTGCATAGAAGGTACATATCAAAATTGTTAGAGTAAGCTCCTCAGCAGAAACTTCCTTTCCTAATGAAAATAGCATACATGTGTATGTGTGTGCACCTGTGTGTACATATATGTGTGGGTGTTTCACAGAAAAATACTGAATATGAACAATGAGATGAACCCAGAACTAAACAAAAGAACAGATTGAAATGCCTTTGGGAATTGTAAAGTTATTTTAATGATTAACTGACTGGATCACTGAGTAATCGACTGAATTAATGAATTGAAATGCATCTCTATGTGGCAAGCACTGTGATGAGTGTTAGGTATACCCATAGAAAAATCAAGACAGCACGTATTCTCTAATTGTGATTAGAGATCACAAGATCTTCCAGCGCTGATGTATACCTGTTGAATCATATATTAGTACTGGCTTCAAAAAATAAAAATTAAATATCAATGGTGGAGAAAGGGCCCATAATAAGTGTGAAGAAGCTATAACATACTAGAAACAAGTAATTTTGCAGGAGAACCAATGTAAAGTATGTCATTGAAGAAATGTAACACCAAAAAAAATGGAATTGTAGTGAAAACTCTAAAAAGAAACATTTATGTAAAGAAAGTTCATGACCAAATGAGGAAGCTACTCTCTCTTCATGACTTTTTCTAGATACTCTTTTGTTATCTCCCATGTTGTATTTGAATAGCCTTCCAGAACAGAAAGAATTTCTGATACCACATTTTTTGATATTGTGCTAGATTCAGATTTGTGGGAACCTAGGGAAACAGAGCATCTCCTTAGCCACAACTTCCATGTCTCAGTCCTCTTTGTGTTTTTCATTTTATTGCACTGAATGCTTGACAATACTGCCTTTGCTTTTGGCAATAAAAGCACTAAGAACTGCTAAGCCAATTTAACTGAACCTGAAGAAACATCAACATACAATTCCTAAACCTGGCTTCTTTAGTCTACTGTGTGCAGGTGTTCAGACATATTACAATCTCAAAGCATGGGAGTCAATAACAGTAATATATTCCTACTTTTAAAAATACTGGGAAAAAGAAGTGTTGGTCTTCTCTCTTTTTTCTTTAATTTGACTCCTTCAATATATGATTTTTTTCTTTCAATAGAAATTTTTTTTACTTATCTGCTTGATCCACTCCAAAGAAAAGCAAAGGAAATTGTCATTGGAATATTTAAAAGAACATAGTAAACTTCTAGGAGATTCTACCCTCTGCCAGGAGGTGAACAATCTGCTTGTTTTCCATTAAATGAACATGGAACTTTTAAGATCCTCAGGGTTACTATGGATACCTACTAGGGTATGCTATTTGCAATAACATGACAACATAATAACAAAATATATTTCTCCAATATTCATTTTAACCATGACTATAGTCTTATGTTATTACAATCTCTTAAATATTCAGAAACTCAATATTTTTAGAGATAAATGTATTGCCCATGAATAAGAACATTTGCTCCAAGTCATCATTTTTATCTTAGTCTATTCTTGAGCCAGTGCTTTTAGCTCCTGACTGATAATTTCATTTTCTATACAATAATTGCACTAATGGTTGCCATGGAAACTCCTCATGGAAGTATTGGAAGGCTAGCAAGTAGAAACAGCATACCCCTCAAGGCCTTATTTTGAGAGAATCTTCATTCTTGATTGCAAGGATATTTTAATACTGTACTACATGTACCTTTTTATGAAAATACTATGAATTCTTTTCACAAAGGGTAACAAGATACAAATGATTTATTGCACATCTATGAATGAATCTCAGCAAATCTAAAAGCAATCTTATGAAACCTGTGTTCCCCCTGTGAAGTTTGGAAATTATGGTTAGACACAAAGAATTGTGTGTTGTAAACACATCTTTTTTCCATGAAGGTATTTTTTATTGAAATTTAACCATCAAGGAAGAGATATTAGCAAGGAGCCCGGACGCATGGTAAAAAATTACAAACCAAAAATCCTCCTGCATATCAGCACAGAATTAAAATCTACGCTGAATCCAACTGGCCAGAGTTGTTAGCTCTGTCTTCCTTGCAGTTTTGGGGGGATAATAAGCATTCTAAGATGGAAGCACTTTACAATTCTACTACCCTTAGGAAAATAAGCTCAGACATCTCAGGAGTATGCTGGAACCAGTTTGTACTGGCTCTTGAGAGCTGATTATTAAATTTTCCGTATGATCATTTAAACTTTGAAATTCAGTAAATGTGACATTAGGATTTAATTCATTGCTTTGTTGATTGTCTAGACTTAAGAAAGTGACAGAAAATATTAATAACACAGATTAAATTCAAATTAAATTTAAATGCTTTTTATTTTATTTTTTAGAGAGCTCATTGTTGAACATTTATCAGTACCCTGGCAGTGCTGGATATATGAACCAACTTTGTCAAGGTCATACAGCAAGTTAGTGATTGTTTTAGTAAGACTGGATTATACCAGCTGGCCTTCATACCACTCTGATAGTTTTCATCATGTTTCCTTATTTTTCTCTGGATCTAGAACTGGATTACTAAGCAGAACTTGGTTCTTCTTCTATGACCATATTAGAATGGAGAAACTAAAAATTGTGAATGATTTACCCATAATCTATCACCAATTTCTTTTCAGCAGAACTGTTTGAACAGGTAGTTAAACTAGAAAGTTGCCTAGGTTAAATAAAATACACATTGCAGCAGTATAAAGGACACTTTTTATCACTGACATTTAGATGCTTTGATAGATTCATTTAGTATTCTTTTCACTACTGTATCTGAGTAGTGTTCCATACCTTCTCATTGAAAATACTTTTAAGAAATAAATATACAAGATGTTACAAAAGTCTTAATACAGCCTTGAGTTGTTAAAGTTATTTCCCCCCCCTAAACTTTAGCCACCCAAGTAACATATGGCATGCTTAATGCAGAAATTTTTGGTTCCAAAGCACAAAAAGATTTCAAAGGCATAAAGACACTCAAGTTTTTAAAAGCAAGAAATATGAGGTGGTATAAGGGTAAAGAAAATTAGTCAGAAAACTTTGGTTTGAAATGCAGATATGCTATTTCCTACCACAGTGATGTTGGGCAAGTAATCTAACTTCTCCTAATTTCTTTGGGCCTCAATTCCCTTATCTAAAAACTGATGGGGTTGATTAGATAATATCTATAGTGCTGTCTCTAAATCAGTGAGCCAATAAAGATTCCTTAAATTCTTGTAAAAGGAAACCTTAAAAGAAGATACAGAATATTCTTTTAAGTACTGCATTATTTGACACTACCATTCATAGCCTAAAAATGAGGGCATTGTTAAAGAAAATATTTCACTACCTTTACAATAAAAAGCATCAACACTACCATCTTTTTGACTCCACTTTATCCAATTAAATATCAAGACTTGACAATTCTACCTTGACAATATTTCTTGTTTTTTTCATCTATTTGTCCTGTCCCTTATCACTTTTTAAAGTAGTGTTTTTTTCCAATTAGATGTAAAAACATCCATTTTTTGGGAAAAATTTTGAGTTCCAAATTTTTCTCCCTTCCTCTTTACCCTTTCCCTTCCCCAAAAAGGCAAGCAGTCTGAAATAGGTTATTCATGTGCAATCATGTTAAACATATTTCCATAATAGTCATGTTGTGAAAGAATAAACAGAACAAATGGGGAAAACACACACATACACAGTGAAAATAGTGTGCTTCAGTCTGCACACAGACTCCATAGTTCTTTCTCTGGAAGTGGACATTTCCCACCATGAGTCTACTAGAATTATCTTAGATCAGTATATTGCTGAGAAAAGCTAAGTCTATCATAGTTGATTATGTAACAATGTTACTGTTACTGTGAACAGTATTCTCCTGGTTCTACTCACTTCACTCAGCATCAGTTTCTTTAAGTCTTTCCAGATTTTCTCTGAAATTCACCTGCTCATCATTTCTTATAGCACAATAGTATTCCATTACATTCATATATCTCAAATTGTTCAACCATTCCCCAATCAATGGGCATTCCCTCATTTTCCATTTCTTTGCTACTACAAAAACAGCTATTATAAATATTTTTGTACATGTGTGTCCTTTTCCCTTTTTTATGATCTCTTTGGCATATAGACTTAGTAGTGGTATTGCTGAATCAAAAGTTATGTGCACAGTTTAATTGTCCTTTGGACATAGTTCCAAATTTTTTTTTTTAAGAAATGGTTGGATTAGTTCACAACTCTGTCAACAATACATTACTGTCCTAATTTCCCCACATCTTCAACATTTATCATGTCTCTTTTATGTCACATTAGCCAGTCTGATAGGTGTAGCATGCTACCCCAGAGGTGTTTTAATTTGCATTGCTCTAATCAATAATGATTAAGAACATTTTTTCATATGAATATAGATAGCTATAATTTCTTCCTCTGAAAACTACCAGTACATATCCTTTGACCATTCTTCAACTGGGAAAACCTCATCACTTCTTGCCTGAAAATATTTGAGTAGATTCCTAAGTAGTCTCCCTACCTTGTATCTCTTTCCTTTCCAATGTATCTTCCATATAGTTTCCATCCAAAACATTCAAAAGTCAAAACACTCTTTTGTCCAAGAAGTGGCCTCTATTGCCTACAAAATACAATACACAAGAGCACTGTTTCTGGAGTCAGAGGACTTGCATTTAAATACCATATCTGACACTACCTATATAGACATTGAAAAGTCCCTCAATTTCTCTAAATCTAAGTTTCTTTATCTTTAAAATGAAGGAGTTGTACTAGACAACCTCCTTAGTCCTTTCAGATTCTGAACCTAAGATGATAATATTATATTCAGATTCTTTCACAATAAATCCTCAATCCATCTTCCTACACTGTGTTCAAATTATTTCTACTTACATGCTCAGTATTCTAGCCCATCTGACCTATTTATTGTTTATCATGTATGACATTCTAGCTCACATTTAAGTTAAGTGTTACCTTGTATAGAAACCTAGGTTTTGAGTCAGGAAGACGTGGGTTTAAATCCAGCCTCAAATACTAACTAGCTGTGTCACCCTGGGCAAGTCACAACCCTCTTTGTCAAAAAGGCAAACCACTCAAGCATCTTTGCCAATAAAACCTTGAAAGGTTTCATGAAGAGTCATACACTACTGAAAACAACTAAAGAGCAAAAATAACAATCCCTTACCTCCTTTTGAACAGTCTCTACCCCATACCTCAGATGTACCCCTTTATTTTTACCTTTTAGAATGCCTAACTTCTGTCAATGATAAGTTTAAATACTATCTTCAAGACAGGATCAGTCCTGCATTTCTCTACTTGTTGGAACCCTCCCACTTTAACTACTTTGTATGTATATTCTGGTCTCAACTTCTTCAGCTAACCTCATTGGACGTTAGTCTCTTCCCACACTGCAATTCAGTCAAACTGACTGTTCTATTTAAGTATCAATTACCTCCCTTCTCTGTGTCTTTGTTCTGCTTATCTCACTTGCATGGGATGTATTCCCTCCATACTTCAGCCTCGTAGCATCTCTACCTTTATGATTTAGCTCAAGCACTATCTTCTGTATGAAGCCTTCCTTGATTTCTTCAACTAGCATCCTCTCTCCCAAACTACCTTGGATTTAATTACATTAAGTATACACTCATTCACTTATTCATTCATTTGTTTAATATTTATATATACCATTAGAACATTAGTTGCTTGCTAATACATAGTTTCTGACACAGAGTAGATGCTTAATCATTTTTTTATGTAAGATATAAATTATAGAGAGAGAATTCTTACCTGGGAATTCCTTAGTCAACAGTCAGTCAATAAACATTTAACAAGGTCCTACCATGCTATGTACTGTGCTTAGTACATGTTGCACCAATGAAATAAGAACTCTAGACTCTATCATTTATATCTTGTATTGCTTTATCTCTATGCAGACAGCTTATTATCTACCGCCTCAAAAAAAGGTGAACACTTTGAGAATAGGGCTTTCTGGGGGGGGGGGTGTCTGTATAGCTTCTAAATTTAGCACAGTGTCACATAGTATATACCTATATTTCTTATGGCAAAATGCCTAGCACATAGTAGGAATGCAGAATAAATGCATTAACTTCTGTATGAATGTTGGGTGAGTATAAACTTAATACAATTCATATTTTGGAAAGGCAATGCCTATTGACTGATTGAACTTATTCTCTGTAAATGAGCAATTGAAAAAATGCTTTGCTGGGAAAGACATGAAATAATTTTTGCTATTTTTTAAAGCAGAAAATTATAGAACCTTAAAAAATAAATTCAGAAGTAACTGGGGTTTTTTGTTTGTTTTGTTTTTTCAGTATAAGTCAGCTCCTTTTATCTTCCAATGTAGAAAATCAATAAGGAACAAAGAACTGACTGAAAGACATGAACAAATACAAAAAACAAAAATTTTTGTTACAATTCATTATACTCATTACACTGCCCCCCAAGGGTTAAGATAATTTATACTACACAAAGGATCCCATTTACTTCAGTGATGTTCCAAACAAGCAACTCACAGTCAAATCTTAGAAGGTTGCTGATATCTCATGGCATGAATTTTGTCTTGCTCCAGCATTCACTCTGTTGAGACAGTTTTTTTTTTCAAGCTAAGAGGCCAGTGTCCAACTCTCAAACTTTCATTTTTGAGGTCAGGTATTTTTTATTGAACCCAGAATTATTCACAAAGGAATGTCCGAGATTGGAAGCATCCATTCTCAAGATTAATATAGACCTGTGCTCAGAAAAGGCAACAGAAGGGCTAAAGAGGACAGCTCAGAACTAGAGGTCCAGGGACTACAGTCTCTAGCCTATCTGGCCATAGCCCTGTGATCATCAGATTGAGGAGCCTATTTTTAATCTTAGAAAAGATAAGAAGAGACAAGAGTTCTTTATTTAGTGGATTGACATGGTCAGAATTGTAGGAAGTATCTCTATTTCTTTATTTGTTTGTTTGTTTAAATTTTCTTTATATATATTTCAAAGCCAATCTCTTTTGAGTCATTGCAAATAACATTGAGGAAGGTCTCTGGGCCTGATGAAATCAGCACAATGTCACTGACAAATAAAAACAGATGAAGGACCTCAATATCTATAGGGAAAAAAATAATCCTTCTTTGATTCAGCCTTCACATAGGATATCTTCCACAATTAAATATTAATGAAATAAATTTGGCACATTAATTTATCTTTGAAAAGTATCCACAATTATTTAATTATATACTAAAACTAAAATTAATGTGTATGCTTCTAGAAAATAATTCAGACATTACAATGGAAATGTCTGAAATGTCTTCAAAACATATTCCTAAATAACAATTAGCCATTATATAAACCTCATGTAGTTTTTTGGTCCAAAGAATTAAATAAGTTTACTTATTAACCCATCCACATGTATAACATCTTGAGTCATGAAATATCAGGTGCAAATGTCTTCAAGCAGACCCCCTTATGTTAAACTGTGAGAAATGTACCCCAAAAAGAATGAGACATTAATTAATAAACTCAGGAAGGCATTTAATTTTATTCTTGCAAGAGCTGGTAACCTAAACACGGCACATTTGTTTAAGGCAAATACACAATTTTTAATACCTTTACCTAATTCACATTTCCCTCACCTGCTCTCATTGTCTGGAAGTAGCATGGTTCCCAGTCTATCTGAAGATGCCTCAAACCCATCCATGTAGGTCTTCACCTCTGATTACATTTTACATTTCAGTTTCTACTCCCACTCTCATTTCCTTTATGCTTTGACAAGTCATAAACTCTTTCAAAGAAATGTACTCAATTGATGTACCCAGGTTGTTGAAGTTTCCTTCATTATGAATGCAAGAAGAGTTCCAATATACAAGATAACCTATTTTAATCTTTCTGGTGTCCACCTGAAAGGTTGGTTAAAGAGACAAACAGAGTAGGTGATATCTTAATTGAATAATTGGTAAATACAATAAGATAAGAGAGTTGAAGAAGTGTCAATTGAAATTATAAACCACAACATCTGTGTTTTCCTTACCATCAACTTACCATAATATAGTATGTGTCCATAAAATATTAAGAAAAAGTTCCTTAATTCAAGATAGCATCTCCAGTTAAGGGTGTCATCCTTAATGGCCATAAACAGAAAAAAAATGCTCTTGACTCATCCCCCATCTGGCCTTGTTGACATAGGAAGAGGTATTCTCTGAGTTTACTCAGAGAAGAAAATTGCTGTCAGGTCCAGGCTCTTATTATGGTTGATTAGTTCAGACTGGTTCTTATTGAGGATCAAAATGATATCAAATTATTATTATTAGTATTAGATATATTACGTATTTTCTGTGGGAACATAAGTTTAATTCATCTCTTATTGGTTCTTAACTTTTTCTATGTCATGTGTCCTTTTGTCAATCCATTGAAATCTATGGACACTTACTCAAGATAATGTTTTGTTCCCTGCATTCAAAATTGAAATAAATGTCAAATTTCTAGCTAAAATTGAGATACAAGATGTTTGGGGATATTTTTTCTCCTCGTTCAGGTTTATACATTGTCTGAAACCTATAAATGAACTGAAGATTAAGAAACTTGCAATCAGGCTACTTTATTTTGACCAATTCATCCTATCAATGACATTCTGAAGTGAAAAAATATGAAAGATGGGTGCTAGTATTTGAGATTTATCCACATGGTAGTGATTTCAATGATGAACCTTTTAAAAATCCATCAGAATATGGGACAGCTGGGTGACACAGTGAAGAGAGTACTAACCCTGGAGTCAGGAGGACCTGAGTTCATATTTGACCTCAGACACTTAACACTTGCAAGCTGTGTGACCTTAGGCAAGTCACTTAACCCCAATTGCCCTGCCTTCCCCCCTCCAAAAATAGATTTTTAAAAGTTTTTAATAAATAAATTTTAATAATAAAACTAATTTTCAAATTAAACCTCATGCATCTCCATACTAATGAACATTCCTCTTTAAAAAATAAAAGGCAAACAAACCAATTGCTACATCAACCATGTATCATATTGTCATACTGGAAGCCCATCCAACATCAGGCTTCAGAATATAAATATAAGTGATCTAGCACAAGCAAAGGCTATAGTCAGAACCTAACACTTACTAGCCATGTGACCTTGGGCAGGTCACTTAACCCCAATTGCCCTGCCCTCACCCCTCTAAAAAGCAAAAAACAAAAAAATAAAAATAAAATAAAAATAAAAAAGGCTATCGACAGAGTACTGGGCCTGAGTTCAGAAAGTTCTGAAAACTTCTGATTTTTCTGAAAAGTTTTGAGTTCAGGTAAGCCTGAGTTCAAATTAGGCCTCAGACACTATCAGATTGTGACCTCCTGGCAAGTTATTTGATTCCTGTCTGCATCAGTTTCCTCAACTATAAAATGGGGATAAAATATTAGCTAAAAAGAGTAATTGTTACCCTCAAATAAGAGAATAAAATGCTTAGCACAATGTCTGGCATAAGTAGGAGCTTAATAAGTGCTTGTTCCCTTCCTCCCACACTCCTTCACAGCTCCCCCATGCTCCAGTTTCTATTCTGTTAGCACTGACCTCCAATAAATTTCCTATCTTAGTTCTAAATGGTGTTTTGTTGTGGCCTGCAAAAAGTAAAGAATTTGCCAAGTGTGAGGAAGACAGGTGCTCTACTCCATCGTGTAATTTTTTAAATATGATCAGGTCTATGCCAAGGAAAATATAACATGAAAAAGAGGCCTTCATGTTCTAACCACCCACATTATACATGATTACTGGTCAGTCACATTCTCAAATTCTCATTTGGCTCATAACTTTATCCTCTTCACAACTGAAGTATTTGCCCTAGAAATTTTAGCACTGTACAGGAGCTGCTTTCCCTTTTGCTGAGCATATAGGCCTGACCATATCACACATGTGTCATATTGATGAGATGTAGACTCTGGGACCCCCCTTGAACTCTCCTTGAATCTTTGAGGTACTGGCTCTGGGAAACCCCTTGAAGTCTGATTGAATCTTCCCACTTGATGAGGCATTGGCAGATGCCATAAGTATTTCATTGTGGCTAGGCCCAAACCTCTGTTACTAGCCTGGCCCTCCATTGTCCATCTGCTTCCCACCCTTGAGTCTAGCAAAATATCAATCCACTCTTGCACTGACCACATTAACTTCTCCTGAAGACGCTCCCCAAACTCCCTCTCTAGACCACTTCTAGATTCCTCTGTATATAAAAATCCTGTCTCCCTTCCCTGTGGTGTGAGAGCATCAAGGAATGTCTTGGCACAGACTTGCTCTGTGAGAGCGCCACAGAATGCCAGCAGGCTTGCTCTTTGAAAACACCATAGAATGACCTAGTATAGACTGGCTCCTTAAGAGTCTATGCCACTTTTCCACCAAGATGGCGCCAAAGGCGAAGAAGGAAGCCATTGTTCCCGCCCCCCCCCAAGACATAAGCTAAATCCAAGGCCTTGAAGGCCAAGAAGGTGGTGCTGAAGGGTGTCCGTAGCCACAAAAAGGAGAAGATCCAAACATCCCCCACCTTCCGGCGACCCAAGACACTAAGACTTTGAAGGCAGCCCAAATACCCACAGAAAAGTGCCCCTCAGAGTAACAAGCTTGATCACTATGCCATCATTAAGTTTCCCTTGTCTACTGAGTCTGCTATGAAGAAGATTGAGGACAACAAAACCCTAGTCTTCATTGTGGACATCAAGGCCAACAAGCATCAAATCAAGTAGGCTGTAAAGAAGCTGTATGACATCGATGTGGTCAAAGTCAACACTTTGATCCGGCCTGATGGAAAGAAGAAGGCCTGTGTTCTTCTTGCTCCAGACTACGATGCATTAGATGTTGCCAACAAAATTGGAATCATCTAACTTACTGCGTCCAGCTGTGTCCCATTCCACCTACAATAAAGAGTTTTCCAGAAAAAAAAAAGAGTCTATGCCACATGGAGAACTTTAATGAACTTTCAATAAACTTGACTTTTCTTTGTCTAAGAAGACTTGAGTGGAATTCTTTCCACAGGACCCAGCACGTCATTTGTGGGTTAACCTCTTCAATATCAAACATATACAACATTTCACAACCAAAGTAAAGAATGAAAACTAATTTCTTCATTTTTTTCTATAGAACCAAGATTGATTTTTGCTAATAAATATTATTTTATTTCATCATATTTCACCTTTTGATTATATTCTTATAGTGATTTTCTAGGTTCTGTTAACTTCAGTTAGTGTCAGTTTACACAAATCTTCCTATACTTTTTTGTTTGTTTTATTCTCCTGTGTTTTACATTTTTTTGAATATAATAAAAACAGAATTGAGAGCTCCCCTGAAATCCAAAAACAAAAACAAAAACAAAACACAACTGATTAAAGTCCTATTTCTGACACTGGACAGCCTTGTGACTGAGGGCAAGTTAACCTCTCTGTGCTCTAGGCAACTTTCTGAGACTATCATTTACAGAAAACATGCCAACAAATATTCACAGAAGGTTCTTAATTTGAGATTTCAGTATACCTATGAAATAACATGTCAAATCCTTATACCTTTCCACACAACATAGTTCTATTTCCTTATATTCATGTTTCAGTTTGTTCAGCCAATATCAATTGGCTTATGTTTTGTTTTCAGTTGCTAATACAAAAAGTGCTGATACAAATATTATATTGTGTATGGAACTTTACCCTCTGTTATTTTATTTTATTTTATTTTTTTCTGTGCTGGGTTTGAGAGAAAAATATCTTAAGAAGATAAGACAGATGACCACTATCCCACTCATTTCCCTGGTGTTTAGTTGAAAATGCTTTCTAAATGGATTATTAGGAGGTAAACCAAACATTTGCTTGAGACATAAATTCATTTAGAAATTACCAGAGAAACTAGTCAAGAAGGGATATGATAATAGAAGCTGGAGAGGAACTAGAAAAGGAAAATATCAGGGAAACCAAGGGAGCAAAGCATATAAATAGGAAAAATGTGTCAACAGAGTTAAAAGTCACCAGGTAAGGACTGAGCAAAAGTTCACTGGGTATATGTGAGAAATATTTTGGAAATAAAACTGATGAGATTTTGGTGTGGAATATGAAGGAAAGAAAAGGATAAAAAAATTTAAAAAGAATAAACAATCCAACGTGAGAGAACAGGGATGGTATTAAGAGAATTATTAGAGAAAAAAAGAAAAAAAAAGGAAAAAGTTCTGGAAAGAAGAGAATGTGCTTGCACATGCTTAGTGTCAGATTTCAGAGAAGATAGAGATTTTGACCTGGTATAGAAATGGCTAGCAAGAATTTTGAAATAAGGTTTTAAGAAAAGATATTGGGCTAAAATGTGTATTCAGAAGTCATCTGCCTTGAAGAAATGATTTAAATAGTGGATGGGACTGCCAAAGAAGAGAATATAAAGAAATCTGATTATTTTTCCAATATGATAGAAAACTAGAATCTCACTAACAATGTCAACAATTCAAAAATATTAATACTGATTTGTGTGCCTCAAAAAATTGGCATTTAAATCCATGTGTGTTGGTAAGAGTAAGAAATTTGTTTTCTTATGTCATCAAAGAAGTTGAGCCAAAGAGACAAATGCTGTGTAAGCTGAGCATCAAATTACTATGACAACCCATTGAGACAAGGCAAAGATAATTAAAACAAGCAGAAGAGCAGATGCTGGCTTTATAGGATCAATATGATAGAAGTGTTAATAGTTATTTTAAAAAATCTTGCAAAAACCATGGCACTGACAGACGTGTGCCTCACTCATGCTAGAAAGGTTACAGTAGCATTAGCTGATGAGCAAGTCTGAAAGCATAGAAATATCCAGAGCTTTGATTAAGGCACAGCACATAGAAGAGAATGTTTTTGTGGCATCCAATTTTATTCCTTACCATAGTGCTTTTACAGTCATATTAAGTCAATTGATAAGTAAATTTGTTTTACATAGGAGTAATGAGAATCAAATTATTTTGAATTTGATTTTTTTAAATATTTGATTACTCCTTTAATGAAGAGCATATTCAATATACGTCAATTGCAAGCATCCCCATTTTCCACTGTAGATTTTTCTAACCACTTTCTTTCTTTTCCTTCTATCTATTCAAAGTAATTCATTTATGCAATTATTTCCTTATTCCAATTGTTATCAGGCAATTTAGAAATGTTTTTTTTCCTCTAGATCCATTCATTGTCTCATTTACATTCTATCTTCACCCAACACTTATTTCTATCTTTATTATTCTTTTTCCATGTCTTTCCTTAACCCTTCTGAATTATAAATGATTTGAGAATAGAGGCAAAGCTTTAAGGTTTGTTTTGTTTTGTTTTTTAATGTTCATCCTCAGTAAATAATTCCATGTCTTACACATAGTAAATACTTGATAAATTTTTTTAAGTGAATAAATCATAAATTATTTGTTAAATGCTTAATAAAGGACTGCTCACGGCTGGGAATGCAAATAAAAGAAGGCAAGACAAACCTTGCCCTCAAAGAACTAATATTTTAATAGGAATAATACAAAAGCGAAACTTGAAAGCAAGGGTCAGGGACTGTGGCATGATTTGGAAATAGTGCCTGGGAAGTAGCAAAGTCCAAGGGTACCAGCTAGAAAAGGTAAAAGAGTCCAAGGTGATTCCTTGGTTGGAGTCCAGCATTCTGGTGCACCAGCAACAGATACAAATATTTCTTGTGGTGGTTGTTGTTTGATCTTTTCAGTCATGTCAAATTCTTCATGATTTTACTTGGGGTTTTCTTGGGAAAGATATGAGAATGGTTTACCATCTCTTTCTCCAGCTCATTTTACAGATGAGGAAACTGAGGCAAACAGGGTTAAGTACTTACCCAATATCACACAGATAAGAAGTACTGTTTCTGTTTGGGGTTCTGGGAACCCACAAATGTAAGGGTACAGGGCAAGTCTGCCTGGAAATAATTTGAGCACTCAAGCCTTCTTTCAGTCATCATATGCCAGTAGAAGCAGGAGAGATTCTTAGGGATCTGCAACTTGATGGGAATAGGACTGATACATACAAAAAAGGGAAAAAGGGTCAGTGAAAAGATCTTGATGGGATTAAGGAGTAGTAAGTAGACTGGGGTGGGTCAGGTGCATACAATGAAAGGAGTTAAATTAAGTAATCTGAGAGCCATAGTGAAAGGGCTGTTGAAAAGATTATTGAGTTACTAGGTGGTTTGGGGCTAGCCAAATGCTTTGGGTAGAGGCCTGTGATCTGGGCTGCTGAAATGTATAGGCAAATTCAGGCTCCGGGTTTCATCACTCCATCAGTATCTGAGTCCAGATTTGAACTCAGGAAGAAGGGTCTTCCTAATGTCCAGACTGACACTCTATCTACTGTACCACGTAGGTCCTCTAGGAATAAATGTGTCTATAAACAGATACATAGACAGACACAGGTACACATACACATATTTATATGTAACACTGACTAACTACCCTGGTCTCCATTGCCCAAGGTCCAGATAGGCTACATTTCACCCCTCTCCCAGGTTTCTCTGATACACTTAAGGAGAATTTATGGTTTCTAAACTCTCTGCTAATAATTCTAGCCCCCACCAATGGTGTTCCCTTAAATATAGAGGGTGGTCCCTTTCACTTTGGTTTTATTAAGTTACTACAGTTGAATTAATTTTTAAGAAGGAATATTTATTTTTAAAAAGTATGATTACAACTGTATAAATTTATTCCTTCAAAATGCAGGAAGCATAAAGCCCCTCCTCTTGCACCATCTTAATCTTTGGGAAGACAGAGGATTATGTTCACAGGTTAGTTCAATTCTTATACAGGGGTCCCAGTTCAAGTATACCCCCTTTCCCACCTTCCCTCTTGGCCAGGAGTCCCAACATACTGAATTCTCATGGTTTCTTTACTGAGCTGGTTGGCTGTAGCACCTGCTTGGAATCTTGACTTCAGCCATTTTGGCTCACATTCCTGCTCTGATGGGATTATTTGCCAGCCTAAAACTGAGGACAACAGCACAGAATACAGATCCTAGTCCCATTTCATGAGTCTGAGGTAATGGGGGCTGGGAAGATTTGCATTTATGAGGAAAGAAGGAAAAATATTAAAGATAACAGACAGGGTAGCAAAAGTAACAAATCCTACAAACTGATTTTATAAATTACAAAGCAAAGTGGAAAAAATACTTTTGACTGTGCAAAACTAAAAGTTGCAGCCATTTTGTGAATTAATCAGATAAGACTCTAAGGTAGGATCTTAGATTCAGAACTAGAAAAGACTTTAGAGGACTTGTCCAATCCCCTTGAATAACAGATTAGAAAACTGAGGGGCCTAGGTATTAAATATACAGAGCAATAATGTACATACCATTACTTATTTCTCAGGTTAATTTTCTTAGAAGTTCTGTTTGACTGCAATAGTAAACTTTATTCATGTTTCTTATTCTACCTAATTAATGCTGCATGGTTGTCTGCACTCAACTTATACAAAGTTTGAGGACTATTATTTTGTAACTTCCTTTCTTTTCTTGCTTCATCTATCCTATTCCCATTGTGTTGGAACAAATATTTTTATGCTTACTTTATCTATCAGGCAGGATGCATTTACCTTAGTAAGGTCCTTGGTCTATCTAGAAAACCAGCTTGTGAAAGGAAAATACACTTATTGTTGCCTATTGTTTCTCCTAATTCTGAAACAAAGGGAGGGAGGAGAGGAAACCACTTCTTTTTTTCTTTTTCTTTTTTTTACAAAATCTATCTAATACTCTGGAACATCTACTTTCCAATTGAGGAAGCAGTCAGCTAGTGACAGCTCCTAGCATTGGATATAAAGTCCTTGTTGCAATGGGTGCCAATCTTCTAAAAATGTTGGTAATCAATTAGCAAGGTATATAGTTTATGTGTTCATGTGTGTGTGTGTTTGTGTGTGTGTATGAGTGTACATACACACACACATATATAGATACATATATAATTTCATTAAATATTTCCCAACTACACATAAAGTATTGAAACATTATTTTTTTTAATATTTTGAGTTCCAAATTCTATCCTCCCTTCTGCCCCTCCTCCCTAGATAAGTAGTGTTGAACACCTTATAATCTTTTACTTAAAGGGGATTTTCCCCTTCTGAACTATTTAAATATATTTAAAGAAGAGCAAAATATAAACTTTGTTTTCATTTTATTTTCCGTTTCATGTGCATTCTGTTTTGATACAGCATAAATAATCTAATGTGTTTATAACTAAATCCGTAATAATGTATAGTTCATGTTGTCCAGTCATTTCAGTTTATCCAACTCTTCATGACTGTATTTGGGGTTTCTTGGCAAAGACAGTGGAGTAGTTTGCCATTTCCTTCTACAACTCATTTTATAGATGAGGAACCAAGTTAAAAAGAGTTAATTAAGTGACTTTCTGAACATAAATGTCTGAGGCCAGATTTGAACTCAGGAAGATGGTTTTCCTGAATCTAGACCTAGCATTCTATGAACTGCTTAGAGAACAGAAATAGTTTAGGGCAACAGTTAAAACAGCAATCTTTGTACCAGGGTACTAAGATTGCAGGGAGGTGGGAAACAACTTTTTCTCTGAGCTGACTAATATCCCAGATAACTTGCTTTACGGTCTTCTTTCCACCCAGGTAGCAGAGAGTCAGCTCGGTGTCTTTTCACAAGTCTCCCTTCTCCTAAGGTAGCCTTCACTAACCCTCTACTCCCAAGGGGCATGCGTCACATCCTCTGGGAAATGAGTCACTGCTGATGGATCTGTCAGTACATCATTTCTTTTTGTTAAAATATAAACATTATTAGTTTAGTGACTTCCCTTTAAAGAATAGTTAATAAACATGTTCAAAGGATTTTTAAATCAAGAACCTAATATTTTCATTGGCAGTTTTGTCTGACCGTCTGCCCACTTGATATTTGAAAGTAATATTAGCTTAAAAATACAGGAAATAGTTGTAATTTTAAAAGTATAGTTAGCATGCGTTATATAATTATACAGGTATAATTTTAAAATTATAATCAGCTGTTATAGAGGTAGAGCTTCCCCAAAAGGATGTTAGTTACATGTATAGTAAGATGTAACTAAAGTAGGACTGTTTCCTATGCCAAAGACACCTTTACCCCAATTTTAATTTGATGTAAACATCAGTATTCTCTGTTCAACTCTGATTATCCCCCCAAATAGTTATAACATTGAAATCCATCATTCCTGATGTTACCTATAATCATATATCAGTCATTTACCATTTGCCTTTAAAGAAACAAGGAAGACTCCAACTTTAATAAGTAAGTACCATCTTTATCCATTACATTTAATATGAGTTTCTTCTGCTATATAAAGGTATCTTATAGGCCGGTGACACAGTGGATAGAGTGCTAGGTCTGAGATCAGCATTCATGTGTAAAACGAACTGAAGAAAGAAATGGTAAACCAATCCAGTATCTTTCCCAAGAAAACCCCACATGTGGTCATGAAGAGCTGGACATGACTGGAAAAGAAGAACATATTAAAACATAAAGTCTTTGGATGTATAGAATCCATTTCCTTACAGTTTCTTAATGTTTTATCTTCTAAAATATTTCTGTTTTAAAGGAAGCTGTGAATATATTAGCCTGCAGAGCTTTACAGATTATCCCCGGGTCTAGGGAAAGAGCTTCTTTTCCATCTATGTCTGGCTGTCTACTCCACTTCCACATAGGCAAATACTGTCTATATATGAGCTGACAATGCCTGTGTATACTTTTAAAACTCAATATATTCCTTTTATAGGATCAATTGGTCAGACAGGATCATCAATGAAAATATCAGGTTCTTAAACATATTTCTTAACTATTCTTTAAAAGAAACCCCTAATCTAAATAATATGTATTCTAAAGAAAAAAGAAATGAAACTAAGTAAGGCTATTACTATTCTAAAATTTCAGAGTACAGATGAGAAGAGAGTTCAGAGAATTTCAACAATTCCATTTGGTATAAAATATCTCCTTTTCTTTTCCTTCCTGATATTACTTTTTGGGGGCTCTCACACTAAATGAATCCAAGACATCTTTCCCTTTCATTGTTTTGCAGTTAGGTCTTCATTTATTCATACACTCAGGCTTTACTATAAGGAACAGTGATCCAGGAAGCTATTTAAATGAAAACTGTACTCACATCTTGTTTTACCTGACAGCATGGGTTATATCAAAAGTTCTATTGCTACTGACAAACAAGAAACAACATGCAAAGGGAATATTTTTTTTCTGGGTTAAGGGATGAATGGAATACTAATATTCTCAGATATTTTGTGGTTTTCTTTTCCAATATACTCAAGAAACCAGATTCTCCTAAGTGAATTAAAGGCAAAATGCAACAGCAAATCAACTGATCTGGTTGAATTCTCAGGCATGTGTTCTTCTCAACAACTCATTATTTCAGGCCATTTACTAAGCTGTCTAATGATAAACATTAAGTTAGACAGTAAGTATTTCTTCTTTCTAGTTTATGAACCTTACAAATGATCAGGTACTTTAAAATAGTACTGAATTGATTATGTATGGTGAAAATATAAAGGCCCAGTCCAGCAATGTGCTTTCTCTAAACCTTAAATATGTGAAATGTTAGGTTTGCTATTTTATCTCACTTGATATTCGACCTCTAATTTAATCTCATTACATTACAGGTAGGGAAATTGACTCAGGAAGTTCAAGTGACTTCCCAGAGGTTATATATCTAGTAGCAGAAGGAGACAGAAGGCTCAAGTTTCACATATATATTGAGCAAAATTTAGAAAGGAGTCCTCTTTAGAAGGCTGAACAACAGATAGGTCCCTGAGGAGGTCTAAAATTGAATTCCATCATTGCTTCCTTGCTTTACTACTATCAAGGAAAAGAATTTAAGATGTATGTTTCATTAATTCTGCAAATTAAGAGAATTCAACAATGTTTGACAAAATGTTATTTAATTCATAAAATGATATTATTCGGAAATGTAATCAGTAAATTTATTTGGAATAATTATAATTTGTTAACTTTTGTATGTTTGCAAGTGATGGAATACCACAATTTTTTAAACAGTTAATTGGGTCATGCAAAGGCAGAATAAATGCAGGAATATAGAACATGAACAAGGATGGTCCCGGCAATTTTATCTAGGTTACTTTTTAAAAATTCTCATGTCAGTGGAATGATGAGAGCTGAGGGGAGCGTTATCACCCCAGACTCTATAGTTTATGTAGGGTAGAATCTGCTAAGTCATGGGCCCAGATTCTAAAAATAAGTGATTTAACAATGGCAAAAGGACTTTTCTAAACTCATAAGAAATAGCTTTCCTCGGCCAGAGACCTAAAGGCAAACCGTGAGAAAAGCATTCAAAAGAATACATTTAACATTAGACTAGGACAGTTTGCCAGCAATTGTTAGCTATCTGGTTTGGTATGGGATCTTGTAGCTTTTGGCTCTGCACTTAAAAACTATGAAGCAGAGACTTTCTAGTCACTACACCTCAGCATATGAACCCAAAGAAACTAAAAACCAGGGAATACTACTAGAGAAAAGCTTAGTGACCATGACACCAAAAAGACACCCATCAAATACTAGAGAATATCTGTCCATTTAGGATAATGGAGACATGAAGTACAGCAGAGAAAAATAGCACTATAATGATATCACAAAAGAATATTGGGACTCTGCATTATAAAGGTGCCTCTTACCACAACTACGTATCTGAGCTCAGAACAAATATGTTTGATTCTTGCATATAAACTCTTTGTGTGTGTCCCCTATAATCTTAGTCACATAAATAGCAAATACTGGAAGTGACATTTGATTACAGGCCTCTCATGTGATCCAGCTCTAAATCCTTTATGTGACAATACCTTTCCCATAATTATATTTTGAGTTGTTTTTGAATCAGTTCAACCGAACTTCACGTTGGAGTTAGAAATTTCTTAACAGATAACTCAACAGATTTGATTTGATCCGTCTGATTTTCTGTTCTTAATTTTTCCACACTAGTGTCACATTTCCCATTATTCTTTGAAGATTAAGATTTTCTCATGAAACAATCTTACATGTACTGTGTATACATACCCTAGCCTTTCAGCTCACACTTTTTCATATGTTCTGCTTTCTTCAAAATGAGGTTTGTTTAGTTTCTATACGAAATATATTGTCAACTTTTGAAGAATCAACTGAAATAATTGATTGGTCAACCAAGTTAATAAACAAATCACTCTCATTCCACTGATGCCTTCATTAGGTTAGAGTACCTCTTAAGTGAGTTAGTCAATATGAGTTGCCAACTAGGTCTTAATTAGGACTGGATACCTCTAACTGAATCAATCAATCAATTACAGATATTTCAATTGAATGTAGTTATGCCCTAAGGCAGAAATTCTCAACCTGTAGGTCTCCACCCCTTTGGAGGTAGAAGGACCCTTTCACAGGGGTCACAGGGGTTGCCTAAGACCATCAGAAAACACATATTTCCAGTGGTCTTAGGAACTGAGATACCACTCCTCTATCGATTTCCAGGCGAGTCTGCCCAAATGCAGATATGCCCACATTCTAGTATTAAAGGGTCAGGGCATTAGGAAGGTTGAAAACCCCTGCCTTAAGGTGTTTATATAAAACCAGTGAACTTTTTTATAATTAAGAATGTGTGGGACGAAAAAGCCTTGCCCAAAATAAATTTAATAACTCAGAGGTTTCTCCAGAGAAACAAAAAGATCTTTATTACTTCTCTCAGGAGAAGGGGGAGTCATTGTCACCAGAAGCAGTCTGGTGAGAAAAGCCCAGAATACAGAATGTAAAACATAGTTATATATCCAAAAGACCACCCCTTTCCCCTTTCCCTGCACTGTCCTTTGTTACTGTTAATCAGGAGCATAGGCTCACAATGTTAACAACAAAAATCTGCTTATATAGAAGATAAAATGTCAGCAGTGACAAAATAGATATGAAAGCAAAAGATATGTGTCTAGCAGCATCAATATAGATATGAAAGCAGACAATATTTTATGAATCATTGGGGTTTTAGGACATGGTGACCTGTCCAGAGTTTTGTAATAGGATTTCCAACTTTATACTTGTACAGGTCAGATGGTGGTCAGTGGAAACAAGTCTGGGATATGTGGGCCTGTGGTTAAATTCAAAGTGTCTGTACTTTCCCCTCCTACACATTAGCTTAGCAAAAACTTCAACTTATTACCAGGGCAAGGGTCCCAAGATCCTAAACTCAAGCCTGGGGTTCTGGCTACTGGTTGAAAAACTTGCTAGATCTTAAGATACAGTTTTGAGAAGTTTTCACCTCTCTCACACATTGAATTAATAGAAACTTAAGTTTGGGGTCCAGGCAATTTATTATTAAATCTTTGAGAAGTCATCATTCTTATCCCCATCAGGAATTTGAGTTTCTGAAAACGTAGCAGAGAAAACATTACAGTCAAAATCCTAAGAACAAATGACTTCAGAGGGAGGACGAGATTCCCAACACTGGCTTTAGGTTTATTTTATCAGTATTTTTTTCTCAATTATCCATTTCCCAGTAAAATGTAGTTCTTTAAGGCTAGGGAAAATTTTGTTTTTATATTTATACCCACAGTATTTAGCACAGAGTTTTTGGAGAGTAGGTGCATTATAAATATAACTTTAATGAGATTTTTTATATCAAGTAATGGTACATAAGAGGTGGAAACTGATTTATTCCTTTCACTTTAATCTTTGCTTGTTCTTATCTTGCTGATTTCATTGACTTGGCTGAAGGAAAATCAATTGATAAAAGAGGTCCTGATCAATTCCTTCACACACAGTACAATTGATTCATTTTTTTTCAAAAATTAAGAAGAGCATTTTAATAGATTTTTACCTTGCCAAATAACCATAATCTCCAAGCAATTTGCAATGAAAACCTTTCAAAATTTAAAAAATCTAGCAGGAGAAATCAAAATTGTATGGTCATAGGATAAAGTATATACCATACTCATCACTCTGTCTGATATTAGAGTTGTCAAGAGGATGCTTCCAGCAATGAGTATACAGAGAAGCTGAGCTTAAAGCCAAATAGATTTATTCAACTACAAAAAGCAGTTCTTGTCCACCTGTGTAATTAGCAATAGAACATTAAATACAAAAAATAATAACAGGAAAGTGACTTGTACCAGGTATAAGTGTAAACTTCAATGAAAAATATAAAATCATCATGATCATCATTGCCATCTCCACAAACACCACCACCAATACTCATTTCCATCACAGTTTAAGATTTTTTAAAGCTGTTTACTCTAAAGCAAACATATGAAAAGCACATTTTCATATCCTGATGGATCCAAGTTCTAATAATCCATGTGAATTCTCTCTGCTCCATCCATATATAGTTTCTCATTTTCTAAAAGTTTTGTTGTTGTGGTTGTGATTGTGGTTGTGGTCATTTTCCTCTATGCTCTTCCATAAATGTACCATGGGTGATTTCTGCTCAGAGTGCAAAGAGCCTTATACTACATTAAGCTTTCTTAATTTGGGAACTATGAACATTTCTTTTAGAAAATATTTTGACAACTGTATTTCATAATATGTGATTTCCTTTGTATTTAAAATTTGTTAATTTGATAATATCTGCATGAATCAATTGTCTTCACCAGACTATCAAAGGGATCACACACACACACACACACACACAATAATAATAACCACTCTAAGTTGTTTAGACATTTCAGGGATACTAGTATGCATCCAGAGATTTCATCCCTTTCTACATAATGGGCCCCTCTCCTTTTTGGGTCATACATGTGTTGACGAAATCTTATACCCAACTTTTTGGAGTGCAAATCATTATTGGAAGCACCATAATCCACTTATTTAAACCCACTTAGATCAACATCATTTCTCTTTTTACTTCATTTTTAGTGTTTTGAAAATCGGATTCATCTGAGATTGTGATATTTGAAGATTTTCCACTATGAAACTTCTTAAGCAGAACATTGATTTTGAAAACTATGGTTTTACTTCTGAGGAATAGTTAACATTTTAAAATTCCCAAACAAATATCATTACCCATTTTTTACAAATAGAAAAACTGAGCCTCAGGGAGGTTAAGTCAATTCCTCATCACAGATCTAGCAAGTGTCAGAGCCATGACTTATACCAAAGACTTTCAACTCTGTCAGAGGTTCCCAAAGTGGACAATACTTCCCCATGGGAAGTATTTGAATGATAGGGGATGGTAGGAGCCTCAGATGCAATTGGGGATCATTGAATAAAAATAAGACAATGGTGGAAGCAAAAAGAAAGAAAAGAAGATCAGAAAATTTTGAAAAACCATTCATACATGTTGCATAAATCATAGTGATTGCATTATTTCCCAAATAAACACACAAAAAGCAAGTTTTAACCAATCAGTGTTCAAGCCCACCAATAGGTCTTAACAAACAAGTGATGACAGGTGGGAGTATTGTGCATTGTTGGAAAGTTCAGCATGAATTGACAAGAATGTGTGCATGGAATGACTTGTTTACAATATGATACTATATGGTCACCTGACACAATATTGCATTATAAAATTTCAATGCAAGAAAAACATCCCACAAATATATGATAATTATTACATTTAATATGTGTCACTTTAAACAATATATTTTATGTTTTTTGAAACAGCATGATTTAAAAAAAATTTAAGTTTTAAAGAAAATGGATTTCAACTGGAGAGGATTCTGGGAAGATAGTGGACTAGGTCAGAAAATTCCAAGCACTCAAGATTATCTCCCATAAATGAGTTAAAATAGAACCTTAGGGCAAATAAAGTGTGGGTAAAGATAAATGAGAACAGGAGCATATCCTTGGTCCTCCTGGGACAATTTTTGAAGATTAGAAGAAAAATTCCTGAACTAAGTTTGGTTCCTGTGAAGAGTGAACACCTCAAGGCTAGGTTCCATTTTAACAACAGGCAGCAAGTCTCTTAAAAAACTAGCATCAAGACCAGTTAGTTGGTTTGAGAGGCTTCCTTGGCTCCAGCCACCATAACTTTTACCCCTAGGACAGTGAGGGGAATTGGGGAAGCTCAGGAGGATAGAGCGCAACTCTGATGATAAAGAGCACCTGACCCAGTTGTGTTGTGAAAGACTGCTGAGCTTTGAAGGAACCAGCCTAAGTTGATGAGTGCAGAAGCAGAGGGGCAGAAAGCTCCTGGCTGTGAGCATTTACAGGAATTTGGAAGTTTGGCTTTGGTTTCAGGCTAGACTAAAGAACTGAAGATATGAAGCAAGAGGTACCATTTCCCACACTCCAGGACTAGAGGTGATTATGAATAATTAAGCTATTAGCACAAAAAAAGCATAGGCAAAGGAGAAAGAAACCAGCCATAGAAAACTATTATGGATTCAGAAAAAGAGATTGAAGTAAAGAAATCCCCAAAGAATCAAATGCTCACCTGCCCCAAAAGAATTCATAGAAGATCTTTAAAAATCAAATGACAAAGATGGAGGAAAAACTAAAAAAGATAATAAGAATAATCCCAGAAAAACAAGAAAGGCATGAAAGGAAAGACAATCAATTAGAAAAGGAGATTTAGAACTACAAGGGGAAAAAATGACATCTTGAAAGTTAGAATTGGACAAAACGTAACCAGTAAATTTACAACAAATCAAGAAATGATTAAACAAAATATGAATAACTGAAAAATAGGAGAGAAAGTGAAAAACATAAGAAAAACAACAGATTTGAAGAATAGATCAAGGAGAGAAAATATAAAAAGGTATTGAACTAACTGAAAGTTATGATAAAAAAAACAATCTTGATTCAATAGTACAAGAAATAATTAAAGAAAACTGTCCTAATGCATTAGAACAAGGGGGGAGGGAAGTAAAATTAGAAAAAAAAATCCATCAATCACCACTTACAAGAGATCCTATGAGGAAAACTCATAGGAATATTATAGTCACATTCTAAAACCTGCACTTTAAGGAAAAAAATATTAAAAGCATTGAAATGAAAATAATTCAAATATGATTGTGTCACAATTAATATTACCCAAGACCTAACAACAGAAATATTAAAGGACCACAGGTCTTGGATTAAAACATATCAAAGAGCAAAAATACTGGGGCTCTAACCAAAAATATCATTCTATGCAAAGTTAAGCATTATTCTGTACAGGGAAAAAAAATGGATATTTGGTAAACTCTCAGATTTTCAAGACTTTGTTAAAAAGAAATCCTGAACTTAGAAGATTTGACATACAAGAACCAATAGAAATATAAGGTACTGATATATAAGACTGATTATAAGGGATATAAGAGTGATTATAAGGGATCCATAAGGACAGAATGTTTATTTTTTATATATGTAAAATGAAAAAATATATGTCTAAGATTCTTATTAACAATTGGGCAGTTCATAGGAAAGACTGGGGTAAACCTGAGTATAATATTAATTTAAAAAGGAAAACTATTTAGGAACAGCTTAAACAGCTTAAAAGATGAATTAATTTATACAAATGAGGTGCAAGAGGAAGAATTGATACAGAGGCATTAGATGGGGGAGGACTGGTAGTGCTGGTAACCTACTTTCAGTGGGAATGGGTTTATGAAGGAATAATACATATACATTTAGAAGAATATAAAATTCTTCTAAATTCAAAAGAAACAAAATAGTATGGCATAGGGAGGGGAGGAGGACAAGGGAAGAATTTTTAGAGGGGCATGCGAGGGAATAGGTAAATAGGTGTATAGAAGGGTGCTTAGATTTATGGGAAAGGGAGGTTAGGGGAGGGATCATTGGAGAGGGATAGACAGGTCATATGAGGTAGTGGAAATAAATAAAGGAGAGTAGGCAAGAGAGACAGGAAACAAAAGATATGCATATACATAAAAACAAAGATCAGGAGTAGAACAGCTTTGGGAAAGCACATATCTATATATGTATGTATATATGTATATTTGCATGTATATATTTATAGCTATTGAGAAACATACCTAAACTTTATTGTGACCTTCTAGGTGTGTTGGGGGACAGGAAAAGAGAACAAATTTAAAAATGCACAGCAGAGAACAAAAGAAAACTCACAAGGAATCAAAGATGGACAATTCTCAAAATGAGTATTAGTTATTATATAGGCTTTCTTGAAATGAAAATTTATTGTTAATTATTTTGATTCCTCTTTTATGATGTGCTATGCACATGAAATGCTTTTTTTCCTTTCTAATTCTGTATTTAAGTTCCAATATTTAAGTTTATGATGTGTTTTTGTTTCTTTTCTCTATTCTGTATTTGTGTTCTGGTGTTTGAATTTAAAATAAAAATAAAGTAAGTTTTCAGGGAGGCACTGAGTATTTTTTAAGAGGGTGGTAGACCAAATAAGTTTGAAACCTCTGCTCTAAATCAACAACTTTCTGCAACATAGAAGATCCATTCACCCCAGTCTTGTTTCAAATCTAGATGATACTTCAGTTTGCTAATTTAAATATCTTTTTTTTCCCAGTAGAGATGATCTTAAATAAGAATATGCTCTTTCAATATTTTAATCATATAGAAGTTGAAGTCATACAATAGTTTCAAATGTTTGTGGTGAATCAGAATATATAATAAAAATAGCTGATATTAACAGAGATCCTTTTGGTTTGTAAAGTGCTTTGCATACCTTATTATTTTTAATCCTCACAAAAATGCACTGTGAAGTAGTTATTATAGTTATTCCCAGTTTAAAGTTTAGTTACTTTAGCCTGAGAGATATTAATAGGTTTCCCAAGGCTAACATAACTAGTAAATTATCTAAGGTGGACTTTGATGACAGAGTTTACAGTCTCTAGTCCAATATGCTACCCACTTTTGACAGCTGCCTCATGATTAGGTGAATGGCATGTGCCTATACAGTCCAAGCTGAGTGTGTCAGTATCATTTGTGGCTTTCTCTTCCAGAAGTTCACAAGTCACAGTGAATTAGCGTAAAAAGTCATCATGGAGCAAAAATAAAAAAGCTATTATGCTTTGCTTCCTACTGCCTCCTTCTGTGACGTCAAATAGTAGGACATACTCAATTGACAACTATCAATTAAGCTTCTACTAGTTGGCAGACACAATGCTAAGGCTATGAATACATGGACAAGAAATAAACCTGACTACTTGTAGAGAATTTATATTCGAATGAATATGGCTGGGAAGTTGTGGTGCCAACACAACACACACAGTGCCCCCGGGTGCTATAAATATACCTGCATAGTTCTTGATCACAAAATATGACAGATTCTCCATATAGAAGGCAAAAGCAAAACATTTATGCAGACACCAGAAAATCAAACCCCAGCACTAGGAAACTGAATCCATCATAGCAGCATAGTAGTTAATGCATCAAACAGAACAGAGAGCTATACCATCCTTTAGCCTTCCCATAAACCAGCAGAAGCTTAGCTGTCATAGCAGGTGGCAAAAAAACCCAACTTTTACTCACAAGTCCATCTATCTTCCTCAGAAGCAGTGCTCTCCTCTCAACCATCTAGTCTAACTCTGACTCCCAGCATCCTGAGGGCTCTGTTCCACCCTTCAGCAAACTACTCCTACCACAGGCTCCATTTACATTC
This sequence comes from Pseudocheirus occidentalis, assembly GCA_028646575.1. Classification (NCBI taxonomy): domain Eukaryota; kingdom Metazoa; phylum Chordata; class Mammalia; order Diprotodontia; family Pseudocheiridae; genus Pseudocheirus; species Pseudocheirus occidentalis. The sequence goes on from JAQQSW010000077.1 coordinate 60,722, forward strand.
AGCCTATTAGGGGGTAGAATTTATTTTCAAAGCAGGAAAGGTCTTCAAAGTCCCTTAAGCTTATTAAAGGGGAGGGAAGATCTTCAAATTCCCATTAGCATTACATAAGTCCAAAAGTAAAATAGAGTTTTCAAAGGGTCTTCTATTTTTGGACACCACAGACTAATTTATAAAAACATGTAAGTGTTTTTAAAAATGTAAACCTGTTTTTTTAAATCTCCACACAGTTCTAAAGAAAATATATTAAAACTTTTTGAAAAACCTTCCTAGTAACACCAGTAATTAATCATTCTTTAGGAAGTAAAGGTCAGATAAATTACTGTTCTATATTTAATTATGAATGAAATGTCTTATATTTTATTGTGGCAGCAATATTATCTTCATTTTAGCTTAGTATATATACAAATATTCTATTGGAATATAGAAATGAATGCAAAAAGGTAAAAATAAATGAACACAGTTGCATACATGATGCTTTTTCCTACATATACTACTACCAAAGACTGAATTTTTACATATCTAGGACAAAACTCTCTCAAATTAACGTCACATTTTCAAAATGAAAAAGAATTTCAAAGATTTTTCTTGTATTAAAAACACTAATTCAACTGCACCCTTTCTAGCTATTTGAGGCAATAAAATAAAGAGAAAATTGAAGGAACAATGGCTTATACTTTATCTGAACACTTTCCATACTGTCAGATTAAAACAAAAAGTTTCATTTCTAGTCTTGCTAGATGAAAGGCAAAGGTTAAGTCAAGGAGTAAGCAGAGATGGATATCAATTTAGCACAAACGTATTGATATCAGGTATTCAAGATCAGTTGTTTGACTCAAATTCTGAGTAGTTCTTTCCACCTTGACATTGTACATGCACAGTTGGCATTTTAGCCTTAAAACTTTGCAGTAGGTTATTTTATTGCCCCAGTTTTTAGCACACTGTCTTTAAATGGCTTTGTATTGTTTGATATAAATCGTGTGTTCATTTAGTTGTATGTATGTTGTATTTTCCTGAAAGTAAGCACTTAATAAATTAGCACTGAATTTAATAGAGTTCTGAATAAATATATGAGAGGTGTGCACCTCAGTCTGTTAAAATCAAATCCACAAAACAAGCAGTTATCGATGAACTCCTTTTAAAGAGATCCCTTCCTGTGATCTTTCTTTATTCACAATTAATGGGAAAATACATGTTTTAAATTAACAAGATGAACATACTCAGGTCATCTTCCAACCTTGTTGGTATCACCAATCTACACTCTGCCTCCAATCTTGTTCTACTCCTGCCCTGGGACCATATTCTCCTGAATGGTAAGAATTTACCACAACTTGCAAAACCAAGATATAGTCCATTATCATTAATTAATTTTCCTACTATGTAACCCTTCAATCTCCAACTCATTGACCCCTCTGACTCATTCTAGGAGCAACAATCAAACCAGCACTAACTTTCCTAGAGGTGGAATATTATTAATTTCTGTATGACTCCATTCACCATCCTTGTGACTTCTTAGACCAAAGCACCGCTACTTAGTGAGAGGTCTCCACTCATCTATGTGTTTTCTCTCCCATTAAAAATTATACTCCTTGAAGATAGGAATTGTTTTGCTTTTTATGTTTGTATCTGACTCATTTGTGTTTGTGTCTGACACAAACACATAATAAATACTTGTTGGTTTTTTTCATTGATTTAAAAAGCATGATACACATAAAGAATCAAACTTAGAAATAACTCAATCTAAACTATGGTTTTGGGTAGCTTTTATCCAGATGCCAAAAAAGTGAACTAATTTACAAGGTTACCTTGGGAGAAATGAATTAAAACCCTATTGATGGTGATGATTTCCTTTAATACTGTATAGAGAGTAAGTATTTTGGGAAGCTAGCAGGATAAGTAGAAAGACTATTGGACTATGAAGATGTGAGTTCTATGTCTTTTTAGCTCTATGAATTTAAGTAAATCACCTGACCTCTCCATACTTTAGTTTCTTCAGCTGCAGATAAGAAACATAGCACCTTTACTCATTCCCTCACAGAGTACAACCAAAAAAAACATTTTGTAAAACTAAAAGTTCTATATCAGTGTCTGTTAGTAGTAGAGCAGTAAATAAAACAATAAGCCAATAATTCAGTCGAACCACTCATATTCAAGAATCCATGTTGCATACATCCAAAAAAAGGTATATTGTTATCTATTGAGTCTAGGATTCTAAAAAAAAATAAATCACAAAATTCATTATCCATCTTTAAATGGGCCATAAAATATTTGATTACAGAATATTGTACCCTTTGCTCACTTCCTTGACCCCTCTACCTTTAAGTAAACATCTTAAAATCTTGCAAACTATACTTATGTACTGTATAGAAATGTTATCAGGGTATTTTATACAATAAGCTAAGTGTTGATTAGCATGAATAATCAATAACTTGAAGTGGTCACATTATTCAAATTCACACTACATTTTTCCATTGGGCTGAAACTAAGTGCCATATTTTACATAATTACAACATTGAGGAATGCACATTCAAATACATACAATCACTTCAGAGAAATAATTATTTGCACTAACCAGGATTTAGCTGTATTATAAACTATTTTTATCTTCTGAAGTAAGAGATGAGGATATGGCATTTAATGGTTTAGGGCTAGTTCAACCTTATGATATCTGAAGTTAAGATAGAATGAAGATTGGTTCCTACCTCTATAAAAAAGCCTTCTCCTGAAAAATTTGAGCCATTTTAATACAGAAGCAAAGAAGGCTAAGTACATCTATTCCTTCTCATGATCTGAAAGTAAGGAAAAGTTGTGGGGCTTTTTGTTGTTGTTTTTTTTAAGTTGCTTGCCTGTGTAAAGCCTAGGGGGTGCATCTCATAGACATTTGATGCTAATCCAGAATTACCTCTCCTATCTCCCCAATTTTACTTTTGAATTGCATTCTGGCTTTTCTTAATTTTAGAATCATAGACAGTGCTAGAAAGGACCTCATAGGTCATCTAGCCCATCTAGTTCCCTCATTTTATAAATGAGTAAAGTGAGGCCCAGAGAATTTAAATAACTTGCCCAAAATCATGTAGGAATTCAATGACAAAGGATTTGGATGAAGAACATTTTAGTACAAATACAGTATTATTTCTTTAGACAATCTCCCATTCTTCCTTTAGTTAGATTTTTTGATGTACAGGCCCTCTAAACCCTAGAGATTATCTGCTCCATTCCTGCCACATGCTTCCAGTATCATCACAGTATAAATGATGAATATGAGGCCCAAATCAGATAGGATATTAGTGGTAAGATCTTGGCCTCAAAACTAGATTTCCTGAAGTCACATCCAGTGCTCTTTGCTCTCTTATTTGGAAAATGAGTAACTCAACAAGAAAACAAACAAACAAAAAGAGATGAAAATATTTTCGAAGTCATGATCATAATCCTTTCTCAGTTACTTTGAAAGCTCTTGGCTTTTCCTCAAGTTGAAACCATTTACTAATTCCTAATTAATTTTTCACCATCTTGGCTAACATCTTTATTCCTTTCCAAGGGTACTTTGGATTTAAACTTAAGCATTTAAGGGTTACAGAAGATTTTATAAGGGAGATAATCATTTGTGTGTCCCAACTCTTCAGATGTTTAACTTTATGATCCTTTCAATTCTCCCTCTACAACATATCGTTAATGTCCTTCTCTCCACACACACAATAATTCAGACTCTCAGGACCACCTTTTTACAATTGCAATAGGCTCATTATTAATCTCTCCCCTTTCCAATCCATACTAAACAAAGCTGCCAAAGTGATATTTATTAGGCACAGGTGTGACCTCTTCACTGTCCTGTTCAAAAAACTTCGGTGGATTTCTATTGGTTCTAGAATAAAAAAAATAATAATATCTCAGAAATTTAAGATGCTCCACAATTTGGCTCCAATCTATCTTTATAGACCAATTATGCATTATGCCCTCTACCCTTCACAACAGTCTGAAATTTCAGCCATATACTTCCCTGTACTCAGTATGTCACTGGCCAGCTTTGTCTTTCCATAGGTTGGCTTCCTGTTCTTTTCTCCCTTTAGCTTCTCTGATTCTTAGAATCTCTGGTTTCCTTTCAGATTCAACTTTCATCTCCTACAAAAGAATATTCCTAAGCTTTCCAGGCACTGCCAGAGACAGATGGGTCCTAGAGATCTCCCAGCCAGGGCCTGGCCTACACCAGGTTCTGAAGGCTGGCAAAAAAAGCATCTGTGGCCAGTTAATTCAACTAGTTCTGATTGAGCAGTCTGCCAACTCATCAGAGGGAATTTTTGTGATGACTGAAATCATCTTCTGCAGGCAACTGTAGCTGTTACAACTTCAAAGCCCCAGACCATTGAATCATGAACAGAATCTACCAACTGGAATTCTATTTCAGCTTTTACATTCTGAAAATCCCTAATCAATGCTTCCACAATGAGACAAAATGTGACTCAAGCAATGGAGAATTGAACTATTTTTATGTCAACCCCATGACCCCTGTCACTTCAGGAGGTGACAGATTTTGAGGGTCATCTATACCAAAAGCTATTCAAGGAGCCAACTTTGACTCAACTAACCCAATGTCAATCAGTCTGTACAGGACCCTTCTTGTACGAAAATCCCTACATCTTTCTCTGTGAAGACTATGGTACTACTAAATTTGGAAGAAGCTAGAAAACTTAATTGTGGTGAAGAATTTATACTTACTGGTCCTGAAAATCACATATTTCATGAACTATGGTCTTCCATTTGGGGCAAGACCTCCCCCCTCTCCACAAGGAGAAAGCTGCCTCAGGAGAAGACTGTATAACAATAATTGCCCTCAAGGGTACTATTTGAGTTGGAAAAAGCTAGAAAACTTATTTTGGTGGATAATTGGTACTCTATGATTCCTCAAGGCCACATATTTTATAAATTGTTTACGTCTTCTCTTTGGGCATGGACTTTCTTTTCTTTTTTCTTTTTTCTTTTTTCTTTTCTCCTTTCTGGAGCAGAAAGCTTCCCCTGGAACAGACTGAAGAACAATGATGACCCTTGAAGGTACTACTGGAGTCAGAAGAAGCTAGAAAACTTATTCTGGTGGACAATTGGTACATTATAGGTCCTCAAGGCCTCACATTTTATAAACTGTTCTTATCTTACCTTTGGTCCTGAATCTTCCTTTCTGAGGAGAAAGTTGTACAGTAATAATGACCCTTGATGGCACTACTACAGTTGGAAGAAGCTAGAAAAACTTGTGGTCAAGACTCCCATTTGCTCTGTACTGGACTCTACATTATAGTGAACATCTTCACCATCCCTCCCCCTCCTGACAGCCTGTAATGGGGAAGAATATGGCAAGGCTGTCCCCTATCCTCTCTCCTATCATGCTATTTGATTCAGAAGAAGTTTCCATAATTCCACTTATGGAAGCCTTTCTTCCATATTGTTATGAACCCCATGCAGAGAGGACTTTGACTTTGAGAGGACTATGATTTTGATTAGACTGAAAATCTGTGATGCAGTAATTGTTTAAAACAAAATTCTTAGAGCACATACCTCTAAAAATCTAAAACAAAAATAAGAACATTCCTAAGCCCCTCATTTGTTAGTTCTCCCAATTACATTCCTTTATATGCATTTTATTTCTTTAAAAAATTTACACACACATACATATAGATATATGTGTGTATATGTAGTTGTGTATATATGTGTATAATATACATGTATATGTATATATACGTGTGTGTGTATTCACATATATACATATGTGTGTGTGCATAAATTTCCCCTAATAGAATGTAAGCTCCATGAAGGCAAGGGAATATTTCAAATTCATTTTTCTTTACCTAGGCCCTAGCAAAACACCTGGCAAATAACAGGAATTGTTTTTAAAAGTTGTTGAAGTGATATAAATGAAACTGAATCACTTGGTTTCTGAAACTTTCCCATTAAATTTTCTCAAATTGGTATTTTGTTTGTGGAGGTTTTTTCAAGTATGTGTTATTAAGGACCTGGTGAGAACCAATATGTTTTATTATTTTTTTTTCTTATTTTCCATTTTGAATGATTATGTTCTTTTGTGAACGCAAGGGGACTGTCTTTTCCTCTTCTGCTTACTGTTCATGCATCTCTTAGTAATTCTTAAACTTCCTCTCTAGGTATTAACATTTTCTACCTTTTCCTTCTTTCTGCATCCCATAGAAATCTCACTGTTCCCAGCCCTTCTCCTCCCTAACTCTTCTTTTCCATAATTTCATTTTCTTCAGTATTGAAGCTCTACTCAGAAAATACATGCTGCTAGAAAGAAAAGATAAAAGTATCACTTTTCTGAAATCAAATGCATATATTCAGTTGCTGAGCAATGGACTTTGTTCTTAATCTCTTGTGCTACACATAGTAATAAAAATAATCACAATCTGCATTTTATATATGACTAGAACAATGGTTTGAGAAGGGAGGCATAAGTTCAAACAACTTTTTGTTTTGGAGGCTGATTTTTTTTCTCCAAGATATGAGATATCTAGTTGAATTGATTAGCTATTTTAGTGTCATGTTACTATAGACACCCTAACAAAATGAATTCAATTAATTATGTGTGAAACTGAAATGTGTTTAAGCACTTTAAAGAATATATATGCCCGGTGGAGGGGGCATGACACAGCCAAGATGATGGGGAGAAGCTGAAAAGTTGCCTTAGCTCTCCCTAGTTTCCCTCAGAAACAACATTAAATCAAGCCTCTAAAAGAATTCCGCAATGGCAGAATTGATAAAAGATGGAGAAAAATAATTTTCCAGCCTAAGAAAACTTAGAAGAACTTGAGGAAATATCTGTCTCACTTGGGTAAAAGGGGAGCACAGGCCAGCACAGGCAGTATCTGGGCAAGCCAGTGGCAGGCTCTTAGCCACAGCACAAGTCAGCAACCAGGCCTCATTGTTCTTGCTCAGCAAACCAGCAGCACAGTAGGCCAGCTATGAGACCTCCATTCCCAGAACAGTGTAACAGCAATCAGTTTAGTAGATACTTAGCACTTAGTAACTTAGGGCTAAGTATGAACTCTGTCCCCTGTTGAGAGGTTGTGAACTCCTCTGTTGATGTGGAAGAAGGGGATTGGCTGAGACAGGAGACCAGTGTGTGTACATAAAGAAGAATTCTAGAGACAGAGACACAAATTTGGAATTTTCCTGTTGGAGAAAACAGGATTGTCTCAGCATCTGGGAGCTTGGCTGTTGGACTGAAGAAGTGAGTTGGAGTTTTCTTGAGAGAGAGAAAGAGAAAGAGAGAGAGAACGAGAAAGAGAGAGAGAGAAAG
>JAQQSW010000077.1:68515-94434 GCA_028646575.1 Pseudocheirus occidentalis
TGGTTTTGGGACTCAGTGTTCTGGTTTCTGAATAAAGACCTTGGTTCTGTCTTCCATGTGGAGAGTTTGCTACATTTTGTGATCCAAAACTATACCAGCATATTCATAACCATGATGGGTGTTGTGAATATCTCATTATTGCTACAGTAAGTTAGCTTTTACTTTTTTAAAAGGGCAGTAGGATTGCAAATAAAATTATAGTATGAAGTGAATTAACCAATTTTTTTCTTAAAAGTAAGAGCTTATATTGTTTTCGATTTTGACTTTATGTGCTGCTTCTATAATGAAAACTAAGCAAAGAAAAATCATTCTTGACTGCTCTCATAACACCCTAATTCAAAAATCTGATCACAGAGAAATACATACCTCTGATTTATTAGATTTTATGGTATCATCAAACAATGGAAGGAAATACATTTTTTGGTGAAGATGCATTTAGTTTATTTTCCAGTTGCATTTAGGTTTAAAGTGCTAATGAAGTCCCTGTCACATTAAAAACTTTTTTTCCTGATTCCAGTGGGCTCTGAATTAGAAATTTAACTATTGAATCAATTCTTCATGTTTATAATTTTCTCATCCCCAACTGGAATAATTGCCCTATAAGCCTAAAGATTGCTAGCTGCTTGCAAAAATTTTTATTTTAAGTATCCTCTTTTTCTGTTGGCAGTGGTCCCTTCTCCCTTCAATCAACATTTTTACTTAAAAAAATAAAAGAAAACTACCATAAACAAGGCTCTCTGCAAACACATTTTTAGTAATTAGATACAGACAAGTTTTCTGCAGGGAAGTCTTATTCTACATATTTAGAGTATTCTACGCAATTTCTTTGAAATCATTCATCTTCTTATGAAGTAGAAGGGAAGATGTAGAGAACATGATGAAAAACAAATTATTCACTATAGTAATTCCCTTGTTCTTTTTTTTTCTTTTACATGAAATGTAAAAAAAAAATTAAGAAGGCAGCAACAAGGTAGAAGTGAGGTGCTATGTTTTCTAACACAGCAGAAAAGCAGCTTTTATGAAGGCAATATGAGAGTAATAGTTAAAAAAAGTACAAGGTTTATGAGAGATGTACTATGCTTTTCCATGTTAGTGTCTTCTTTTGCCATTATTCCACACGGTTCAGAGGCCCCTAAGAGAAATGGTTTCTTTTGTCCTTTATTATTGCCACACTCTGTGTCTACCTGCTGATACTTAGCAACTCTAACCTTTCCCCCTACCTCCTGTATCCCCACCCTGGCATTCTTGGCATACAATGAGACAGATGGAGAGAATGTTCATTCTGAGCTATAATCAGGTATATAATTTCTATGACAGGTGGTAAGCACACAAAAACATCAAAAGAGAACCTTGAGGGAAATCCTAGGAGAGGAAAAAGGGATATAGATCACTATTATGCGTCGTGTCCCATATATTATTTTTTTCTCTGTAACTATTAGAAAGTGTAGACTATTTAGTATAACAACAATAGGTTGGTACTAGGTGAGGTAAAGAGTAGATTGTTTATTACTCACTTAAACATAAACACTGAAGGAAAAGAAAATGTGTTCAAAACACAACTACCCCAAATATCCAAGCTTATGGGATAAGAACTCATCATCTGACAAAAATTCCTGGGAAAACTGGAAAGCAGTTTGGAATAACTGAGGCATAGATCAACATCTCACACAATATACCAAGATAAGGTCAAAATGGACAAATGATTTAACATAATAGGTGTTATGATAAGTAAATTACAGGAGCACCAAAAAATTTCCCTGTCAGATCTATGGGTTAGGGAAAAGTTTATGACCAAAAAAGAATTAGAAAGGATCATGGGAAGTAAAATGGATAGTTTTGATTATGTGGAATCAGAAAGTTTTGTGTAAATGAATGTGGCTAAAATGAGAAGGAAAGCAGAAAATAAGGGTTGGGGAAATTATAGCAAGTTCTCAGAAATGTATGGAAATGAGTCAAATTTATAAAAATGTGAACCATTCCCCAATTGATAAATAGTCAAAAAACTATAAACAGGCAGTTTTCAGACAAAGAATTCAAAGCCACCATTACGTGGTAGCATAATAGTGACCTCACAATAATCATGTGAAAAAACACTCTAAGTCACTATTGACTACAGAAACACAAATTAAAGCAACTCTGAGGTACCACCTCATACCCATCAGATTGGTTAATGGGAGAAAAGTGAAATAATAGATGCTACATGGAATATTGAAAAGCAAGGACACCAATGAATTGTTGGTGGAGTTGGCTAGTCTAACCACTCTGGGAAACAATTTGGAACTACACATAGAGGCCTATAAAATTGTGTATGCTCTTTGACTCAGCATTATCACTACCAAATCTGCATCCCAATGAGATCAAAGAAAAGGGAAAACAACCTATTTGTACAAAAATATTTATAGAAGCTCTTTTGTGGTGGAAAGATTTGGAAATTGAGGGAATATCCATCAATTAGTAAACGGCTGAACAAGTTGTGGTATATGACTGTGATTGATTACTATTGTGCGATACAATAAGTGACAAGCAGGATGATATCAGAAAAACCTAGGAAGACTTATATGAACTGATGTGAAGTGAAATGAACAGAAGTAGCAGAACATTGTACATTATAACAACAATATTGTAAGGATGATCAACTGTGAAAGACCTAACTACTCTGCTCAAGACAATGATCCAAGACAATTACAAAAGATCTGATATAAAAGGCTATTCAACTCTAGGGGATGAACTGATGAACTTGGAGTACAGATTGAAGCACACTTTTAAAATTTTATTTTTTTTCTTATTTGCATGTGTGTTTTATTTCTTTTGCAACACAGATATTATGGAAGTATATTTTGTATGACTTCACATGCATAATCAATATATGGCCTTTCTGAGAGGTGGAGGAAGGGAAGAAAAGAGGGAGGGAATTTGGAATTCAACAATTTTTAAATATGGATGCTAAGGTTTTTTTTTACATGTAATTGGAAAATATTTAACAAAATTACTAAAAATACACGTGTACATTTTTAACATAACAACTAAAAGCACAAGTAAACATCTGTTTGGGCTGAAATAAAGCATAAATAGATTCTTGAAGGAAGTTATGGAATTTGAATCTTTCTCTCTTGAAATGTTTAAGAGCCAGGGTTAGTAAACTTGATTTAAAAAGAAAATTGCACCTATACTTTTGAGAGTATTTCACTAAATGAACTTGAGGGAATCTGCAGCCCCAATTCAGTTATCCTCTGAATCTTGAGGTTTCAAAATTTAAAAGATGACAAGAGATTTAGAGATAATTTAGTCCAAGTCTTTCATTTTTAAGGTAAAGAAAATGAAGTCCAGTAAGTGAAATCCCTTACCCAAGTTATCTGAAGCATTCAGTTACAAAACTATGAAGGATATAGTTGAAATTTTAATTCTCTTCCCTATCTTAACATTGTTAGAATTATATATATATATGTATATATATATATGTATGTGTATGTGTATATGTATATGTATATGTATATGTATGTATGTATGTATATATGTGCTTTTTGGAGGGCAGTTGGGATTAAGTGACTTGCCCAAGGTCACAGGGCTAACCTTTTGTGTTGAGTGTCTGAGACCACATTTGAACTCAGGTCCTCCTGACTCCAGGGCTGGTGCTCCATTCACTGAGCCACCTAGCCACCCTGACACATAGTATATTATCAATACTTATTTAATGACTAATACTATCAAAATTTACATTAATTCAGGGACAGTATTTTGCTTCCTTCCCCTATTCCAAACAGTAACCATAGAAGGAATGACAATGAATACTTAGTTCAGTAATAGAGTTCACAATTTTCTCTAACTTAGTACAATATTGTATCAGACCTTAAAAAATTATTAGCCTATGCTAGAGTGTAAACTGGCTGCTTTAATCTGGGTTAGACTGGTTTTTTAGTCCATGAGTGATCTTGTATTTGAGGTTCTTTAAGTTTGGTTGAACTTGTCTGAGGTTGTGATATAATGATTATACCCTTCAATAAACATGGGTAAATTTCATTATATAATAAACTATCAAAATAATGCTATTGCAAGTCTTCACCAGTCCCCACCTTTTATCAAGAAATAATTGTGGATAAGTAAATAATGTGTTATATGGGTGATAGGTTTTCTCTAAGTTTATTAAAACATGTGCATTTTCATTGTATATTTGTTCCAAATTGGTTATGGCTCTCCACTCACAGGTAGGTAGGGGATGATTCCTTTGTTCATGAGAAGAGTCTCCAGACTATGATAATCTGTGATTATCATTACTGCATCACAGCACAACTTTGGAAGCAGTATGAGAAATCTTTTTAAGTTATTAATAAATGCCATGAAAATAAGTTTGTTGCCTTAACATTCCTGATTTTGTCTTGTATTAGGCCACCATCCTGGGATGAAAGGTTTTGATATTTGTCCTGCAAAACTTGTTTTTCATTATTAAGATAAGCATATGTGTGGCATAGGTTCATAAACTGCATGTTTATGTTCATAAACAACTAATAAACATATGTGCCCCCATATCTGTCCCAGATAGGACAGAGGGCAAATAGGAAAATTTGATAACCAACCTTATTATGAGTTTATGTCATCAGGTCTAAATCAAATTAATTGTTAAAATAATTAATATCCTGACTACCAATCAGAATTTGGGTATGACCAGACAACACCCATAGCTAGAAGTATAAGAAACCCACCTATGTCCCCCAATTTCTACCTTAATGTTGAGTAGCAACCTGTAAGTAGCTCCTGTGTGCATGGCATTGGAAACTCAAGCAGTAGAAATATTCATTTGAGTGCAGTACCTATTAACTGAGATTTTCAGGGTTTGCAGACATTTACTTCAGAGGGAGACACAAAGTTTCTGACTGAGAAAGAGGGAAAATTGTCATTTGTACTTACTAGTATGAGAATGGGAAGCTCTAGGAAACCAGATTGGTGGCTTGTACCTAGTGGGGTTAATATTTGTATTGCTTAATAGAGAATATGGACTGATGTTTGCATGTTATCTTATTAATAAAGTTTGAATGGTAAACTGAGAAATAAAAGTCAAGTTAGTGATTCTATTGCACTACTGAACATTTGTAACAATAAATCAGTTTTATATGTACCTTATATATTCCAGCAAATAACTCTCTACAACTGCCAGTAAAAAGTGAGTGATTTCTCAAGTCATACTTAAAGAAATATCAACAAGAATTCAAGAGGTATAGCTTTCCCACAAGTCAATACTAGATCAACATTTACTCACATACCTCTCTATCTCCTTGCCCCAGTCTCCTCTCTCTTCTACAATCTCTCTGGCTCTGATTCCCAGCTTTCTTTGGGCTCTTCTACCCTTCAGCAAACTCCTCCCACCACCAGTTCCATGTGACTATATTAATCCTACTAGATGGCAGTTTATTTTCACAGCAAGGAAGCTTCCTGTGGACTCTGCTGCACCCTTCAGCAAATTCCCTCCATCACAGTCTCCATGTAACTGCATTCAGTGTATTAGGGATCAGAATTAACTTTATTTTTTTCTTTATTTTTTTAGTATTTTAATTTGTTTTTAATTAATTAATTCATTTTTAAAATTAACTTTGGTGTTTATTTTAATTTACATAATTCGTTTCCACAAGATTTTGAGTTACACATTTTCTCCCATTATTTCTCCTAACCACTATCCCAAAACAGTGATCCCACTGAATACCCCTTCCCCCAATCTGCTGTCTCCTATATCCTCCTCCATACCCACTTGGAATTTCTAGTAGGGTAAGATGATTCTCCATACCCCAGTGCCTGTATATCTTATTTCCCAGGTGCATGTAAAAATAATACTAATAGTAATAATAATAATAACATATATTTAAAAACATTTTATTCTAAAACTAAATTCCAGATTGTTTTCCTTCCTCCCTAGTCTCCTACCCTGACTGGGAAGATAAGCAGTTCAATATAGGTTTTACATGTGCAGTTGTGCAAAGCATTTCCGTAGTGGATATATGGGAAAGATCGACTATATTTCCCTCCATCCTATCTCACCCCCCACTTTTTCTACTCTCTACTTTGTCCCTAGCCCTTTACAAAAGTGTGTACTTCTAACTACCCCCCCCATAACCTGCCTTCCCCTCCATCTTCCCACCTCTCATCACCTTCCACCCTAGTGTCCTGTAGGGCAAGATACCCAATTTAGACTCTATGTCATTCCCTCCCTAAGCCAAATTCAATGAGAGTAAGGTTGATCTTACTCTCATTCCTGTTTTGCCTTCCTGTTCTTCCCTCCCATTGTAACAGTTGTCCCTTGACTCTTCTATATGAGTTAATTTTACCCCATTCTGTATCTCCCCATCTCCTCTCATTATATTCCTCTCTCACCTCTCAATTTCACTTTTTAAAATATCATCCCTCTTGAACTCCTCCATGGCTTGTATTTTTCTAGGAAGCTTTTGGTGCAGGAGTTCTGACTGTGTGATCTTCCTCCTGTTCCATGCTTTGATCCTTTGTTTGTCCCCCAAAAAAGAACCTAAAGTTTGGTGGCTGGGCTTTGCTTCCTTTGCTTGTTTGTCTTGCCAATTACTTGACTTTTAAGCTCTTTGCCACAGTTGAACTCTGCTTCCAGAGGGGAGAGCTTTGTGCCAAATTGCTGGGGTTTTTGCAGCTGCCAGAGCTATTAGGAAGGCATTGTCTCTGTAGCCCCCACCAGCTTTGGTTCATTGCTCACACACCTTAGTACCACCATCCAAGACATCCAGATTCAGGCAGGTTAAGATAAGAGTGCTTAGCCTCTGAATGGTTGCTTGGCCCCCCTATGATCTGCAAGCCAGGAGCTCTGAAGCAGCCACATGGAGGTGGCTGCAGGGTTGCTGTACCTCCTCTGCTTCTCTTTCTGGGGGCAGAGACTGTACCTCACTCTGCCCACCACCTCGGATTTAGCAGAGTTTCACTGACCTTGTAGTTTCTCTTTGGCATTTATGGCTTGATAATTCTGGAAATCACCATAGCTGCTGGTGATCTACTTTCCCAAATGCTCCAGCCATGGCTGGTCTGGGATTCCTTGGGGCTAATACCACAGACTCACTTGCGGCTTTGCTTGGCTCCCAGAATGCTGCGATGACCCCTTCCTATTCGCAAGCTGACTGCCTTCAGTGGGAGATTTGTTTCTGGCACTTTGTGGGTTCTGTAGCTCTAAAATTTGTTTAGAGTCATATTTTATAGGTATTTGAGATGGTTATGGAGGGAGCCACATTGTTTTCCTGCTTCTATCCTACCATCTTGACTCCACCCGCCCCCGCATCCTCCAGAGTTTACTTTCAAAGCAGGGAAAGTCTTCAAATTCCACCTTAGACCTTTTAAGTGGCAGGGAATATTTTCAAATTCCTATTCCCATTCCATTTGTCACCAAGATCTTCCATGTCCCTTACATAGCAAAAACACATTAACAACAAATGAGAGTTTAGGGATAAGTGATGGAAAAACTGGTGTCAACAGAACTTTGCAACAATATAACAGGGATAACAGAAGAAACTTTGCACATAAAAATAGCTTAGGATGAAGGGTTGGTCAGAAGCACCCCATCCTTCCCCTCTCGAACAAATGAAGCTCAAAATCTTGGGGTAAGAGGTGAAAAATCTCTTCTCCAAAGGTACTTCAAACTGAAATTGGACATAGAGCTATACCTGCCCCAAGAGGTTCCATTAGAGAGGTCAGTACTCTGGAGCTGGGTTAACACCAGAGGTGGCCTATAGTAGTCATGGACAGGGTATAACATCAGGTTTAAACAATCAGGTATCTGCAGGTAGAAGGTATCACACTGCAGAAAATCAATCTTACAAACAAATTTAACAGATAAAAAGCCAAAAAGAGACAAATATAGGATGAGCTGTGCCTCTGGAGTTCAAGAATTCACTATCATACCTCATTCACTGTAGAATACATGAGTTAAGGGTACAATCTGACAGTCATCTTCTCCTGAGTAAACAACAGCTATGGTATTGTCTTTAACATGTGCAATAATATCTGCAGCCTTTGGAACATCATTCGGCTTTCACTTTACCCATTCTTTAGCTCCAAATTTTATTCTATTAGTCAAACCAAACCCTTTACTTCCTTTGACAGTTATTTCGGAAGAAGGGTCAGTTTTCATAAAGGATATCATTTCACAAGGAATAATAATCACTTGAACTGTATGCATTTTTAACTCAAATTTTGCAATGTCACAATAATTTCTCCTTGATAATTAGAATCTGTTACTCTAGTCAATACATGTATATGTCAAGCTGCTAAAACTGATTTAGGAAATATCCATCCAAAATGAATTTTAGGGATTCTAATACATAGCCCAGTAGAGATGTGTCTTATTTCTTTTCTATCCAACTAAAAGTCTTCTAAACAATGTAAACCATATTGTGCCAAACCAGGTGTTCCTGGACATGTTACTGGGACATTTTGCCTCACAGTACAATACTCAATGTTTGGGATCTTATGTGTCCGATGTTTTCTAATTTGCAGATTTGGGGTCATCATTCTGGCTAGATATGTGCTTTCTCCCAATGGTCTATTATTCAAATTGCATAGAGCAGTGAGCAAATTATCTTTCCGATGTTGATATGAATAATTAGAACTCAACTTCCTTAATTGTTCTTTCAACAATCTATTCTTTTAATTAACCCAGATGCTTGTGGATAATACGGAATATTATATATCCATTCTATATTGGTTAATATACAACATCTCTTCATTTCATTACCTTTGAAATGTAACCTATTGTTACTTTGAATCTGCCTTGGAGTACAATAATGTAGACTTACAAGATCTAGAGTTTTACAGGTATTTTGGGGGGTCAAATTCTTATAAGAGCAAGCCACTAGTACATCTAAATAGATGTCAACACAAGTCTTACCCAACACCTCTGAAAGATGGTACCCTATTTCACCAATTAGTAGAGTCAGATGTAGGTGCTTATAAGCAGGAGTAGCTGTCTTCACCATGATATTTCTATGAGGATCTGCTAAGGGGATTTCATGTTACATATGTGCATCTCCAACCATGATGGCAGTTTTCATTACTTCTTTCAATTTTCTCCTACAGTCTCTAAGTGAGTACCAGGATCTGTCTTCACTAAACCACACAGAATCAGCGGGATACATTATATTGCATCCATCAGCAGCTAAAGCTAACAGATTGGTTGTATTGTTACCTCCTGTCAAGCAAAAGTCTCTGAAAGCTTGCTGGACAAAAGAATTCTGACAAATACTTATAAATTTCTAGCATTCCCCTGTATCTATTACTACCCTTTCATCTCCTTCATCAGTGATTCTTACTGTCCAAGACACTACAGATTCTCCCATTCTTTAGGTGAATCTGCTCAAAATATCAGTAATCTGTTGAGCAAAATCCTCAAGAATCTCCTTGAACACTACTTGCCCTCCCCAAATCTCCTATCTCAGTGTGGCTGGAGCTTCTGCCCCTGTAAAGCTTCACCATGAAACAATGTATCAATACAATATTGTATCAGGCTGTGCAACACATGGATTGTTGGGAGTCATTGTCATAGTAACTAGGCTTAGATTCTACTGAAGCTGTGTGAACTTTTCTCCTGTTACTTTTTTACTTCTTTTTCTAAGTCAAATTTTAAAAAACCCTCTCTTTTTCCAGAGACTCAGCTTGCTCTCCTAAAAGGGGTCTTGAATACTGGCACTTAATGATTTCTTGTAACAGCTTCTCTCTGCTTTTACACACAATATGGTAGCCTCTTAGTAAAACCCAGCCTCTTATACACACTGCCTCCAGCTCTCTCCCAGGCTTTATTGTTATTCTTTGCAAACATTTCTGAATCTCTAGATTCTCCTTTTGTCACCTCTGTTCTCAGTTTTCACAGACCAGACCCCTGTACTTTTAGACCATTCTCTTCCTAGGGAGGCATAAGGGAAATTCTCCCATCCTAGGATAGCCGTTTCTTCTTCTAAATTTCTTCTGCCTCCAATTAGAGGTCTAATATTTTGCACTCCCATCCTCATCTCCAAATGTAGTACCAGTGCAATATTTACAGTGCCCACAATCAAGATAAAGACTGTGACTATAAATATCACATGATGGTTGATAGTAAAATATACCAAATTTTCCATATAGAAGATAGAACAGAAACATTTATTTAGACACCAGAAAACCAAATACCAAAAGCAGTAAACCAATTCCATCATAATACCAAAGATATCCACAAGCCATAACAACACTGAGAGCCACAACATCCTTTAGCCTTCCCACAAATCAATACTAGATCAACATTTACTCATGTACCTTTCTATCTCCTTGCCTCAATCTTCTGTCTCTCCCACCATCTCTCTGGCTCTGATTCCCAGCTTTCTGTGAGCTCTGATACCCTTCAGCAAACTTCCCACCATAAGCTCCATGTGACTATATTCAGCCTATTAGGTGGCAGAGTTTAACTTTACAGCAGAGAAGCTTCCTGTGGGCTCTGCTGCACCCTTCAGCAAATTCCTTCCATCACAGGTTCCATGTAATTACATTCAGTCTATTAGAGAGAAGAGTTTACTTTAAAAGCAGAGAAAGTCTTCAAATCCCCCCTAGGTCTATTAATGGGCAGGGAAGATATTCAATTTTTCATTCCCATTTCACAAAGTACTAGAAATACAAAAATAGGTAGAAGGCAATTATTGTCCTCAAGGAGTTTAGAATGTAATAGTGAGTATAGAGAGTGAGACAGCATGAAAACAGTTATAGAGAGTTTTCGCTTTAAGTGGACCAATCAGCAGACCTCTACTTATATTTTGCATGATACAAATTTGTCCACTGATGGGGTGAAGGAAGTGAGAGAGAGACAAGAAGGGGACAACACACCACTGAGGGAGGGAGCTGGTACTTACTCAAGGTACTTGGGGGCCAGAGGCAGGGAAGTTAAAGGAGAAGGAACATATGGAGTTGGAACCAATTGTGTGTGGACCTGACCAGAACTGAGAAGAATCAACGGTGAGGAATGGGGTTGGATAATGACCTATAGGAGTTCAGATGGGTATGACTAAGTGTGATAGCATACATTACTGAGTAGGGGGCACCACCTCTCTACCCTCAAAGGACAGGTGCAACAGAGATAGGGGCTTGTAGTTGAAGGAAAAGTTGTTCTGCTTTGTGCTGGAGTTTACCTACATCCCAATTGGGTGATTTGGCTGGCAGCAGAATGTAGAAGATGTCTTGTGCTGGGACATTGTAACAGAGATGAGAATTTGAAGATCTTCCCTATCCCTTAATAGGCCTATGGAAATTTGAAGTCCTTCCATGACCTTAATAAGCCTTATGTAATTACATGAAACCCACAGTGGGAGAAGCTTGCTGATAGGGTAGAAAAGGAAGGGTGGAGCAAGAAGGAGCAGAGTGGAGCAAGAAGGAGCAGAGCAGAGCATGAGCAGACCTGGCAGCAGGCAGATCTGAGGCAGAGGAACTAGTGTGGGTGGGAGAGGGGCATTGTTGCTTAAGGGATCCTGTTTTGTTTTCAAAGTCTGACAGATGAAAGTCTTGGGGATGTCAGTGCTTGCTGCATTGGTAATGTGTACCAACCTCTTGGTTACTATGATGGATTTGGCTTTCTGGTGTTGGGAATAGATGTTCTGGTGTTTGAATAAATATTTTGGGTCTGTCTTCCATGTGGAGAGTCTGTTAGGTTTTGTGATTCAGTATTATGCCAGCATATCCATAGCCACAGTGGGTGTTCTGAATATCACACTGGTGTTAATCATGTGTGGAAGTGGTTGCTTTTAACACATGGCATATGCCCAGCCTGGTCTTTAGTAGCCATTCTTCAAGGGACAGGCTGTGCCCAGGAAAGATGGAAGCCTAAGTAAAGGTGGTAGCACGCCCTTGGTCTGAAGTCTTCTTATGTGAGGAGGCTATGCCACTTCCTCCACAGTCTTCTCTAATTTTTTCCATATTCACGATTTTTTTCCCCTTCTTCCAGTATTTCATACATTATTGTTACTACTTTGTTTGATTGTGGATTTTTTTCCTCCCCCATAATTATATAGCTACTGTATAGTAGTAATTCATGTGTTCTTATTAGTATACAGTAGACAATGTGGTAAAGTATACAGACAGTCGATCCAAAGTAAGGAAGGCAGGTTAGAGTTTAGCCTTTTGAGTCATGCTGGGCAATTCACTTAGCTTTACAATGACCCAGTAATCTTGATAAGATTATAAATTATGGAGCAATTGATTCCTGCATTGTACGTTGCTAGAGGGCTTGCCCCTGTGCTAGATAGGGGTAGTGGATAGAGTGCTAGACTAAAAGTCAGGAAGATTTATCTTCCTGAGTTCCAATCTAATCTCAGATATTTAGTAGTTATGTGACTTTGGGCAAGTCATTTAAACCTGTTTGTCTCAGTTTTCTCATCTGTAAAATGATCTAGAGAATAAATGGCAAAATATTCCTGTATCTTTGCAAAGAAAACCCTAAATTGGGTCACAAAGGGTTGGACATGACTGAAAAACAACCAAACCAAAGTTCTAGTCATCATATACAGCCAAATAACTAGATTAAATGTAATTGGGAAATATTTGACAAAATGACTGAAAATGTAATAAAATATAGATAATGTAACTTTAAAAAAATAAGTCAATGTGCAACCCATAGTGATCTTTATGTATGGAGTGGTGGCATCTCTATCTTCCCTACTACCTAGTAGACAATACCATGTGAAGCTGTTATCTACACATCCTGCAAAGGATTGTACAGAATCTCTACTAAATCACCTTTATAGATCTTCAGCCTAAGCCAAAGGTGGGGAACCTGTGTCCTCAAGGCCACATATGACCTTAGGTGAAGGTTTTTGACTGAGTCTAAGTCTTACAGAACAAATCTTTGTATTAAGGGAATTTGTTCTGTGAAGTTTGGATTCAGTCAAAGGACCACACTTCAATGACCTTGAGGCTGCAGGTTCCCCACACCCTGGAAAACTGTAACTGAATTTCCCTGTCATCATCACTTTTCTCCCCAGTGAACTGACAATAAAAGGGTATCAAATACAATTAAGTTTCACAAGTGGGAAGAAAGAAATAACACTAATAAAAGTAATGAACATTTGAATAATGATTTATGTTTGCAAAGTAATTACAAATATTATCACGGGCATATATCCTACATTTTCCCCTGTTGCTAGCCTCTTTGAAATCTTCCCAGAGTATTAAAAAACACTATGTGTGTGTATGTGCTCACACACCTATGTATACACACACATATACATATAGGCTTTTGTATATGTATGTATATATGAACATATGCATACGTGAGTTGATACTCATGTAAAAGAAAAGTCAGCAGGTTACTAATGTCACTAAAACTGTGCCCTTCCTCCATATATGGAATGAATACTTGCCTTCATACATCAATTCACTACTAAACCATTTTCACCCGAAGGTGATAAGATTTTATCCAGCCTTATATCAACTGAAAATAATAACTACCCCTTTTCCTTAAATACTTGAACTAGAATAATCTGATCTCTTTACTCTTGTTGTTACTCAAAGAATGCATTCCTAATTTTTGTATTCCTTCCTCTTTACTCCATCTGTGCCCAATCAATGCCCCCAAAGACATACCAACTGCATTTGCATACAACTCAATGCATTTTGTACATCTTGAATAGCTCTCATACTCAATATAGGCATCACAAATTCAGTATTTCCTAAACATAAATGCATTCTCTTTTCATTGCAAACTTTTTCCTCTTCCCAGCTTTGATATTACTATGGAAAATATTACTGCGCTTCTACCCACCTACAGTCACAACTTCATTATCATCTTTGACTTCTCACAGACACTAATCTTAATCTGTTCTCAAGTCTTATCATGTCTGTCTTTACACAATCTCTCACATCACCTACTCTCTAATCACTCTTGTATAGGGCTTCTTCATCTCACTCTCAAACTATTGAACTATGCTTCTGATTGGCTTCCCTGAAGTTCATTCTTCTCCAATCTACCCTTCGTTCAGCTGACAGAGGGATTTTCCTAGATGCAGATATGAACATGTCACTCCCCTCCACTATAAATTCTACTGGCTATTTATTCTGGGAATAAATACAAAATTGTGTATGGTTTTTAAAGTCTTTCACAACTTGGTTCCTTCTCACATTTACACTTTTGTGACCCTACTCCTCTCCATTCATTCTACAATCCAGCTATTTTGACTGATTGCTGTTTTATGCATAGGGCACTGTGCAGCTCCTGATTGCACATATGCATTGACTGTTTCTTATGCTTGAAATGCTCTTCTTCCTTCTTATCACTGCCTCTTGACTTCCCTGGCTTCCCTCAAGATTCAGTTCAAATCTCATCTTGTGCAAGTGGTATTTCCCAATCTCCCTGCTGTCTCCAATATGTTTTCTGAGATTACTTTCCATTTATGTACATAGTTATTTTCATGTTGTCTCATCCTTTGGAATATGAGCTAATTGAGAGTAGAAACTGTATTTTTTTATCTTTGTGTCCTCAGAATATAGCGTAGTGCCTGATATATATTAAGTACTTAAAATAAAGGCTTATTAATCAACCAACTGACTTTTATGTGTCTCCCATGCAATCTTCTATTGAAGGGAAGACAGGGATGTCTTCCAATAATTACATGTTCATTCTTTGAGCTTTATACTCACACTTATGTGACTATGCTGTTTCAGACATTAACTTCAACCTTTCTTGAGTTTGCAGTACAAAATATCTTGTCTTTATATGCTTCTACATATTATTCCTGCACAGAAGTATCACTCCTACTATTTCTGTAAAAAGCTGACAGAAGCAGCTGATTTGAGGTATGAGGCACAGAATACTGAGATAATTTTGTAAGTGCAATATAGTATTAATGTTTAAATAAAAGTGTTAAGAGCACCGGGGTATAGTGAATGGGCCTGAATATGTATTGTCTTTGGACTTGAGAAGGTAGAGATTTTTGTGATCTAATCAGATTTGTTCTCCAGCTTCTTATTATGATTTTTTTTGGTCAATACCCCTGTTTCTTTTCTGTTCCCAAACTCATTGTTTTTTAAACAACTTAGATCTACCTGTAAAGACTATGTCTAGTGAATAAAGACTAGTATTTTTTGTTTCTCTAGTGAGTCCACTAGGTAAATAGCTAAGAAGAGGTCATAGTTTAAGGGAATATCAGATTCTTTGAAGAATCAAAACTATAGATGACTTAGTGGTTATCTATTTCTACATCCATCTATGATTTGTTGATGATGTATACCTTTTTAGAGCAAGAAACTTTATAAATACAGTCTCAGACATGGCTTATCATCATTTATCAGGTAATCATAACACAATATTTTACTGTTATCATGAATGGCAGAACTGAATCTCTTGTGACATAAAATGCTAAAGTTTATATGGTACAAATATATAAGTGAATGAGAAAAGACCAACTTTAATTATAAAAAAATAATTTATATTCAGCAAATTATAACACACTTTAATTAATAAAATTTGTATGGAATAGTTTTGTCAATAATATCAATTGATTAGGATTGAATTTGCTCCAGTCTTCAATTTGCCGTGAGTACAGTGCTAAACAGAATATGTATACTACTGACACTTTGAGACGATCCACCTTTCTCAGAAGCTCTCCCCTCAAGAGTTAATAATTTCCACCAACACTAAGATTACTGAATATAAGAAAACACTATAGTTAAAGTAGTTCAATTTGAGTTGTATGTCCCTTCTTTTTACTAAGTCTCAAATAAAAATGCTGAAGGACAATAACTAAAATGATCAGAAGATGGTCAGCAATAAAGAAAAAAATATGAGAAACAAAGGGTAGATATTTTGCTCTTTTTTAAAAAAAATAACTTTTATGTTTATTTTTAGTTTACATCATTCATTTCCACAAGATTTTGAGTTACAAATTTCTCCCCATTTTCCCCCCACCCAACACGCCAAAACAGTGATCCCACTCTATACCCCCTCCCTAAATCTGCTGTCTCCTATATCCTCCCCCATCATTGCTCTGATTTCTAGTAGAGCAAGATGAATCTCCATATGCCAGTGCCTGTATATCTTATTTCCCAGTTGCATATAAAAATAATAATAATATTTTTTAAACATTTGATTTTAAAACTTTGAATTCCAGATTCTTTCCCTTCTCCCTTCATTGCCCACCCTTACTAGGAAGATAAGTAATTCAATATAGATTGTACATGTGTAGTTACACAAAGCATTTCCATAGTGGATGTATTGTGGAAGATTGACTATATTTCCCTCCATCCTATCCCACACCCACGTGTTCTATTCTCTACTTTGTTGCAGTCCCTTTACAAAAGTGTTTGTTTCTAAATACCCTCCCCCCAAAATGCCCTCCACTCCATCATAGCCCCTCTTATCCCTTTCCCCCCTAGTCTCCTGTAGGGCAAGATACCTGATTTAGACTCTATGTCATTCCCTCCCTAAGCCAAATTCAATGAGATTAAGGTTGAACAATTCCCTTTTGCCTTCCCGTTCTTTCCCTCCATTGTAACAGTTATCTCTTGACTCTTCTATATGAGATAATTTAGCCCATTCTGTCTCTCCCCATCTCCTCTCATTAAATTCCTCTCTCACCTCTCAGTTTCACCTTTTAAATATCACCCCTTCCTATTTAATTGATCTTGTGCCCTTCATCTATGTATACCTGTACACATACCTACACACAATCACACATGTATTCATAAGGATATATACCCTGCTATATAGACATATATGTATGTATACATACACATGTATGTATATATACATATATGGATATTTGTATGTGCATATGTGTATGTATATATATGTACATATATGGATATTTATATTCCTTTCAACTATCCTCATACTGAGAAAAGTTTCATAAGTTACAATTATTATTTTTCCTTGTAGACATGTAAATAGTTCAACTTTGATAAATTCCTTCTAATTTCTTTTTCCTGCTTACCTTCTCATGCTTGTCTGGCTCCTTGTGTTTGAATATCAAATGTTCTATTCAACTCTGTATTTTTTTTATTATCAAGAATGCTTGAAAGTCCTCCACCTCACTGAATGACCATATTTTCCCCTGAAACATTATACTCAGTTTTGCTGGGTAGATGATTGTTGTTTATAATCCTATCTCCTTTGATCTCTGGAGTATCATATTCTAAGCCCTTTTATCCCTTAATTTAGAAGTTTCTAGGTACTGCATTATCCTGATTGTATTTCCACAATATCCGAATTGTCTCTTCTTTGCTGCTTATAATATTTTCTCCTTGATCTGAGAATTCTGAAACCTGGCTATAACATTCCTAGGAGTTTTCTTTTTGGGATCTTCTTCAAGAGGTGATTGGTGTATTCTTTCAATTTCTATTTTCCTCTCAGGTTCTAAACTATCAGGGCAATATTCCTTGATAATTTCTTAAAAGATGATGTCTAGGCCCTTTTTATGATCATGGCTTTCAGGTGGTCTAATAATTTTAAAATTGTCTCTCCTGGATCTGCTTTCCTCTGTCAGTGGTTTTTTCCAATGAGATATTTCATATTTGCCTTCTATTTCTTTCATTTGGTTCAATCTGTTTAATAGTATCTTGATTTCTCATAAAGTCATTTGCTTCCATTTGCTCCATTCTAATCCTGAAGGAATTATTCTCTTCAGTGAACTTTTGAAATTCTTTTTCCATCTGGCAATTTGGCTTCTTAAGGCATTCTTATCATTGGATTTTTCAGCCTCTTTTGCCATTTGAGTTAGTATATTTTTTAAAGCATTATTTTCTTCAGTCAGGTTGTTGACTATCTTTTCATGATTTTCTTGAATCATTCTCATTTCTCTTCCCAATTTTTCCTCCACTTCTCTTACTTGATTTTCAAAATCCTTTTTGAACTCCCCCATGGCATGTAAGCATTTTATATTTTTTCTTGGAAGCTTTGGGTGCAGAAGTTCTCATTGTTTGGTCTTCCTACCATTCCATACTTTGATCCTTTCTGTCCCCAAAAAAGGAATCTAAACTTGGGTGGCTGTGCTTGCTTTGTTTCCTTTTGCTTGCTCATGTTGCCAGTTAATTACTTGACTTTTGGGCTCTTTGCCACAGTAGAACTCTGCTTCCACAGAGGAGAGCTTTGTCCCAAATTTCTGGGGTTTTGCAGCTGCCAGAACTATTAGGAGGGCATTGTCTATACAGAATCCATCAGCTTTTGCTCACTGGTCACACATCTTGGGACCACCTCACAATACTGTGATCCGGATCCACGCAGGTTTAGGCAAGAGCAGTTAGCCTCTGACTGGTTGCTTGGCCTCCTTATGATCTGCAGTCCAGGAGCTATGGAGCAGCTACATGGAGGTGCCTGCAGGGCTGCTGCTTCTGCTGCTTCTCCTTCTGGGAGTAGAGGCCAGATCTCATTCTGTCCCCTCCAGATTCAGCAGAGTTCCACTGACCTTTTACTTTGTCTTTGGCATTTATGGATTCATTATTCTGGAAATCCCCACAGCTGCTACTGCTGGTCACGACCGCCCTGGGATAAAACCAAGGGCTCACTTGGGGCTGCACTCTGCCTCTAGTGCATTGTGATGGACCTTTCCTGCTGGCCTGCCAGGCTGTGTTCAGTGAGAGATTAGTTTCTCTCTCTCACTTTGTGTTTTCTGTAGCTATAAAATTTGTTTAGAGTAATATTTTATAGGTATTTGAGGTGGTTATGGGGGAAGCCCATGGAGTTTTCCTGCTTTTATGCCTCAGTTTTGACTCTGCCCCCAACATTTTGCTCTTTAAAAACAATTGACTTTATATTCTTTTTAAAAACTTATTTTTAATTTATGGGATAAAACCAGCATTTATTTAACATAGTATGGTAACAAAGATGATTGCTCATGAAAGTATACATCTTCTATGCATGACTTACTATTCCTTTCAAACATGCAACAAAATTTTCCTGTAAATTTCTTTTTTTCTTTCCACCCCTTCAACCCCCACCCTAGAAATGGCTACCATTATACACAAATAGGTTTCTGTGTATATGTCTATGTATGTGTGTGTAAAATTATTCTATACATACTTCTATTTATCAGGTCTTTCCCTGGATGCACATAGCATCTTTCTTCATATGTCCTTTATATTTAATTTGGGTATTTATCATAGTCAAAATGACTTATTCTCTCAAGGTAACTCTTAAAATAATCTTGTTATTACTTTATGCAATGTTCTCTTCATTCTGCTTATTCTGCTCTCCATTATTTTGTGAAAAACATAATAATCCTGTATTTGTCAAGTATAAAGACAAGATCTTGGGGTAAGATTTCATTATTTGGTAAAAAAAATTATTGGAAAAACCAAAAAGTAGTATGAGTTAAATAAAAAATAAACCAAAAAAAGAATATTTGACTAAAAGTTTTTTAGCCGTTCCTCAGTTGAAGATCACTCCCTTAATTTCTACTTCTTTGTCACTGCATGCACGTGTACTTGCACATATATGCATACACAGAAACACAGAAGAGCTACTATAAATATTTTTGTACAAATGAGTCTTGTTTCTCTTTCTTCCATGTTTTGGGAGTACAGGCCAGGTTTTTTTTTAATGTATCAAAAGATATATATAATACAGTGATGCTCTAGGCACAATTCCAAATTACTTTTCAGAATGACTGGGGGTCAATTTATAGTTCCAATAAAAGGTATGTTAATATGTTTAATTTATCATAGTCCCCCCCACATTTTTTATTTTCTTTTTTTGTTAACTTTCTCTACCTGATAGTGAAGTGAAACCTCAGAGTTGCTTTCATTTTTCATTTCCCTGTTATCAGTGACACAAAGCATTTTTCCATATACTATAAATACATACATACCCATATAACTATTTATAGCTCAGACTTCTGCCCTCTAGAACTACCTGTTCATATCTATTGATAATTTATCAATTGGGAAATTATTTTTTGTAAATTTTAATCACATTCTCATATATCTTAGACATGAAACTTTTATGAGAGAAACATTCTTCGAAAATTTTCCCTACTCACATAACTATGACCTTCCAATATTAACTGCATTCTCTTGTTTGTCCAAAAACATTTCAGTTTTATATAAGCAAAAAAATCCATTTTATTTTGTGTGATCATATCCATCTTTTATTTGGTCATGAATCTTCCCCATCTCTAGATTCAAAAAGTATTTCTTCCATGATTCCTATTTTGTTTATGATATTTCCTTTTATTCTGATATTTCTGCAGTGCTTTCTAGTTTTCCTAGCAGTGAATTGTTTTGTTTTATTGAGGTACCCTACTGTGTGTTTGTTTATGTTGTGTACCCAATATGTTCCACTGTTCAGATTTTTTTTTCTTTTTGGAGGGCAAAGTGACTTGCCCAAAGTCACATGGCTAGTAAGTGTGTCTAGTGTCTGAGGCCAAATTTGAACTCAGGTCCTCCTGACTCCAGGACTGGTGCTCTATTCACTGTGCCATATAGCTGCCCCTGCTTCTCTATTTTTCAGCCAGTATCAAAACAGTTAGGATTGAGGAAATAATGGCACATTAATGTAACAGAAAATTATTGAGAAATAAGAAATTAATAAAAGGATGATTTCTGAAAAATCTGGGAATGTTGGCATGAACTAATACAGAGTGAAGTGCACAGAATTAAGAGAATAAATTATGCAATATCAATGCCACTGTTCAAATGAACAAATTGAAACACATAAGAATGCTGATCAACGCAACGATCAATCATGTTTCTAGGGAACTAATGATGAAAGATCTTATCTACCTACTAACAGAAACTAAATTGACATCATAAGCAGACTAAGATATAAATTTTTATACATAGTCAAATTGGGAATTTGTCTTTCTTCACTATGTATATTTATTTCAAGTGTTGTAATAAACCTGGGGAGAAAGTGAGCTTATCATTACCATAACTCAAACTATACTAGAAAGCAATAATCATCAAAATTATTTGGAACTGTTTAAAATTAGGGAGGTCAATCATACTTGGTAATACTTATTTTACTTCTATTTTCTCTATAAGGCAGTTCCACCTTCTCTCTGTAAATCAATAGTCAGTAAACCAAGAAGAATTTTTTAGCACTTAACTTTGACCCCTGGTCACTGTAGCCCACTAAGTTAGTTCAGGTCAGGATGATTCCAATCATGTCTTTATTTACTTGTTGGATATCTCCTCATCCATTTCCAATGACCTTGAACACTGCCTTTCCTCCTTTGCCCTTTTACTTCTGCTAACCCATTTCCAGTTCTACAAAGGAACAGGGACTGGATCTATGATTTTAATTGTTTGTGGAACTCCTAAGTGAAGAAATTTTCTCTACCAATATAGGCAGGCATCTTCTCTGCAGCTTGGTTTTAGAGAGCTGTCTAGAGCACTAAAAGACTTTCCCAGTGTCATCTAGCCTGTTTATATCCCAGGTGAAACTTGAATCCTGATCTTTTTTATTTCAATACTAGCTCTCTAACTGCTAACTGACACTGCCTCTCTCCAGTTCTATAAACCATAATTAAATCAATGCTGCCATTTCTATCAGAAAGGGTCTGTTAATCTACTCCCTTATTGCTCCACTTATTATCCTTCAAAATTTTCAAAATAGTTTTCCATCTGGAATAGTTTCCACCAGTGACTCTTATGTTATAATTCTCCAATAAAATGAAAGTTTCTTCAAGGCAGGAGCTTTTTTTCTTTTGTTGAGAAATTCTCCCTTACACCATCCAAAAGTAATTCCCTCCAAAGGGCTTGCTTGAACCCTCAAACTAGTGTCCTCTGTACTGGAACTCTTCCACCATCATTCTGTTTCATTGCTTTATTGGTCCAACACTGGATTTGCCTGACTTTTTTTATACATGTGTTCAGAAGGTTGTCTGATTCTTTCAGTCAAAAAAACAAAAAACAAAACAAAACAAAAAACCCACCATTTTTCCTTTGTAGTATGATTCAATATTCTTTCTTTCTTTTTTGCTTTTTGGAGAGGACAAGTTAGGACAATTGGGGTTAAGTGACTTGCTCAAGGTCACAGGGCTATTTTTGTGTTAAGTGTCTGAGGCCAGAATTGAACTCAGGTCCCCCTGACTCCAGGTCAGGTGCTCTATTCACTGTGCCGCATCGCAGCCCCAAGCATAATTTAATTTTCATCCAAAGGCCTAAAGCCTACAAGTCTACCAAATAAATTAATGAATTATCTAGGCTTTCTGGTTTTATATCATCAACATCATCATCATTATCATCATCATCATCATCAAAAGGCAGTATTTATATAGCACTTAAAGATTTTTAAAACACAAATAACATCTCATTTTTCCCCCTCACAAATACCCTCAGAAATAGATATTATTATCCCTGTTTTACAGATGAAGAAATTGAAGATGAGAAAAGTTAAGTGACTTTCCCAGTGTCCAATAGCTAATAAATATGAGTCTGCATTTGAACTCACATCTTTCTCAATCTATGATGAACACTCTAGTCCCTCTGACATCATAGAACTGTTCATTAATTCAATGGAAAGTATCATTAGTTTTTAATATTATGTAGGACTCCATAACTTGACCACAAATTTGGGAAATAATTTAGTTGCACTACTCAGAAGTTAAGAGACAAGTTCAAATCCAGCTTTCCCACTTACTGTTTCCCCTTCCCCAGATTCCTTATCTATAAATTCAATTATTTGACATGATAATTCCCAAGGTCCTTTCATGCCTTCGTTTCAGTAAATCTGAGTCATGCTGAAACAGTATAAAATGAGTTCATATTTAGCAGACATTCTTCAAAATTGTACTGCTGTAATCTGAGTAGACCTGCATATTGGGTAGAGAATGTTTATGAAGATGACAGATTCCAGGACTTGTCTAGGTTAAATTAGATAAGGACTACACATATTATTTAATTCCATGATGGAAAAATCCTCTGTGCAATTATAAATCTTCACCTTCTACGCAATTCATAGTCTAGTATTTTATTTTTTGGGTGATAAATTAATTTTATTGATAGATGGACATTTTTCTCATGAAAATAATAGCTAGAAAGTAAGATTTCTGCATATTTTGTTAACCTTTAAATGATCCAGTCATCCTGGAATCTTGACCCCATTATATGAATACAATACAGCCAGAACCTTCAGTCATCCTACCAATGTGTAATTCCTAAATAAAGCAAACCTTTACTTTTATCATGGTGCACGTGTGTGTGTGTGTTTGACACCTATGTGTATAAGTGTATTTAGGCAATAGCAACCTAATATATTTGAAATAGGCAATTATAACCAATTTAATTTAAATAAAATTGTCAGTATTATTGTATATGTGATTTTGTGTGGGATTGGGATTTAATTGGGAACTGGTTCAGCATATTGAAATGACATTTTAACAGTTTTCAATTCAATTTGAAAAATGTTTTTAGTTGGCAATAAGTGTCCTGATTGGACACAATGGTATTTCTATTATAGCCACCGTCTCCTTTAATGATGAAGAGAAGTGAGCAGTGTTGTGTCAATGTCCACTACCTAGAATTGGTCAGTAGAGTGGAACTGCTTATAGTACTTGCTAATTAGATAGTACTAATATAACTATGAAACATTTTAAAATTAAGATGCTCATAAACAATTTAGCTATAAGAAAATGATTTACTCGTATATCTGCTGGACCAATTGAACAAAGTTGAAGGATAAAAGGTCAGAGTAAAAGGAAAGATTACTTTATTCATGAGCAAGGTAGAAATGTTTTCTGCTTTTACTTAATCAAATGTTTCATCTGGAACTAGTATGGATCACCTTATTTCAGATGTAAACTGAAAAAAGTATAATATTTCAACCCCTGTTCTTAATTATTACTAAAACATTTGCAAAATGCTTAGAACACAAAATATGTTTGTTTTTAAATAGAACTCATGATTTGAAGATATTTGCTGCCTTTATTTTGATTTATACTGCTAGGCTTCTCTATGGAAGTAAATTGACTTGACAGAAATTTTAGAAAGACAGAAAGCTTATTGGCTGGTGAAAGCCCCTGAAACCAAAACAACCCTCTGTGTTTTATACAAAGTACTTACTATTATACAAATATTTGCCTAGGACTTGATGGAAACAGAAGTTTTCAGAATCTGTAATTTTTGTTCTTTTGGTTATTTCAAGGAGGAGTGTTGGTGAAAGATAGCTAGCTTTGTCTGGAGAATATATATTATTTTGTTTTTTGTGGGACTGTTAAAAGAAACCTTGGTGAGGGGAGAGTAAAATGGCAGAGTACAGTCTGAGACCAACCTGAACTCTTCTAATATCCCCTTCAAACAACTTTAAGATAAAGTCTCAAATCAAATTTTGGAGTGGCAGACAAGAAAAGGAGACTTATTTCTAGCTTAAGACAACTTGGAAAGTCATAGTAGAGTCCTGGTAATACTGGGATGGGTACACATCCAGAGCCTGGTAAGTGCACTGTCAGGAGTCTTTCAAGGTACCATGATAGCCACTGCAGCTCTTTTGGGAGCTCTAATTCAAAACATAGTAAAGAGGTTGGAAAATTTCTCAGAAAGAGGTTAAAGGGGATCCTTTGCTGATAATAAGTACAACTGATGTTGACTGGCAATTCCCTTGTTCATAAATAATTCTGGGTCACATTTCCTGGGTAGAGAGAAACTCTTGTGATTTTTCACAGGGGAACAGGGGCTCTGCTTACAGTTTCAAGGCTAAGAGTGGTGGGAGTGGTGACAGTTACAGGGCCAAGAGGAGCACTAGTTTCTATGTCTGCAGGGGAGTAGGGGCCCTTCATGGGTAAAGACCAGGAAGAAAACCAAAATAAAATAGTGACAACATGTACCCATTCCATCTTGGTAGTATTGATAACTTGCAAATGTCTAGATCTAGCTCTGGAAAAAGAAGCATGAAAAAGCCTAAAATTTGGGACAGTGCTTTCCCACCCCAAAATGAGCAGAGTTCAACTTTAACATAAAGTTCAAAGTGAAGAAATGGGTTGGTAAACTGAGCAAACAATACTACTAAAAAATCTTGACCATAAAAATCTACTACAGCGTCAGTGAAGATCAAGATGCAATCTTAGAAGAAAACAATAATGTGAAAAGAAGTACAAAACCTCGAAGAAAAATACTAATTGAACCCAAGACCAACAGGAATTCCTGGAAGAATTAAAGAAAGAGATGACTGGTAGAGGAAGAAATGAGAGTGATGGAAGAAAATTATGAAAAAAACAATTAACAGAATGGTAAAAGGGGTACAAAAATACTTAAGAAAGTATTTCCTTAAAATGGATGAGTTCAATGGCTTAAATAGTGCACAAAAAATAACCAAAGATCCTTAAAAAGCAGAATTGAACAAATTGGCATAGTACAAAAGCTGACTGAAAAAAAAAGATAATTCCTTAAAAATAATAAGTGAATAAATGGAAGCTAATGACTCCACAAGATTTTAAGAAACAATAAAACAAAGTCAAAAGAATGAAAAAACATAGGAAAAAGTGAAATATATAATCAGAAAAACATTTGAGCTTGAAAATAGATTGAGGAGAGATGATTTTAAAAAATGGACTACCTGATAGGCATGATAAAAAGACAGCCCATAATCATATTTTAAGAAAATAAAAAGGAACACTACTATCCTGATATCTTAGATCCAGAGGATAAAATAGAAAATGAAAGAATTCACCTACCACCTCCTGAAATAGATTCCAAAATGAAAACTCATAGGAAAGGTGTCACCAAATTTCAGAGATCCCAAGTTAAGGAGAAAACATTGCAAGCAGCCAGAAAGAAGCAATTCAAATATTTTGGAGCCACAGTCAAGATTGCAAATGATTTAGCATTTTCTGTGTTAAAGGAGTAGAGGGGAAAAACAAAAAGTCCAGAATATCAACGCAACTAATGAAAAGAAATGTTAGGGAAGGAGGCCTATCCATACCAGATTTTAATCTCTATTATAAAGCAGCGGTCCTGAAAACTGCCTGGTACTGGCTAAGGAACAGAGT
>JAQQSW010000077.1:94934-111683 GCA_028646575.1 Pseudocheirus occidentalis
ATATATATATATATATATATATATATATATGCATAAGAATAGATATGTGAGTGTGTGTGTATATGTGTGTACATCGACAGAGGACACAGGATCATTTAATAGGAAGGGATGATATTTTAAAAGGTGAAATTGAGAGGTGAGAGAGGAATAGTATGAGAGGAGACAGGGAGAACAGAACAGGGTCAATCGTCTCATATAGAAGAGGCAATGTATAATTGTTACAATGGAGGGGGAAGAACAGGAAGGCAAAAGGGAATGGGTCAACCTTACTGTCATTGAAGTTGGCTAAGAGAAAGAATGACATACAGTATAAATTGGGTACTTTGGACTACAGAAGAGTATGGGGAAAGGGTATGAGAGGAGGGAGGATGGAGAGGAGGGCAAGCTGGGAGTTAGGGGGGTTGTTAAGATCACACCCTTTTGTAAAGGGACAGGAACAAAGTAGAGAATAAAATAAGTGGGAGGTGGAATAGGAAGGAGGGAAATATACAGGTACTGGGGTAGGGAGATCCATCTTGCCCTACCAGAAAGTCAGAGGGGTGATGGGGAAGGATATAGGAGAGGGCTAATTGGGGTAGGGAGTATACAGTGGGATCACTGTTTTGGGGTGGTGGATAGGGAAAGATGGGGAGAAAATTTGCAAATCAAAATCTCATGGACATGAATGATGTAACTAAAAATAAACCAAAGTTAAAAAAAATAAATCCTCTTGTATTTCATATTCATTTTATTTTCTTAAAAATATCTATGGCAGGAACTAAGTGTGTTATAGTTAATAAAGAGATGGTCTTGGAGTCAAGATCCTAGCATTTCTGAAATATACTGACAGTACGACACTGGGGAATCCACTTAAATTCTGAGTGTCCCCTAGACAATTCTCTAGGTCTATTTACTGTAAATGACCTGCCAATATTTTTGTTTTCATATAGGGAGTTCACTACACCAATTGTTGGTCCAAACCCTTCTCTGTGTAGCCACGCTCCAAAAAATAAAATGAAATAAGTATCAGTCATTCCTTGGTCGTATTACAACAGCTGTTCAATCCCAGAAAATGTTCTTATTTGAAATAAGGGTGCACATGAAACATTCCTTAACCTTTTGATTCATTACCATTATTTACAATCTAATTGTAGAGCGCTTTGGCTGCTCAGGAACCACAAGACTAAAAACTTAGAGCCAGAAGGACCTTAATAAAGCAAACTGATGAGTTAAATGATTTCTCCAAATGAGTCTTTCATCAGAAAGTAGCCCAGAAAAATTTTTACCTAGGTCCTTTGACACCAAATGCAGTGCTCTCTATACAAGTAGAAATAATCTGAAGATGAGCAAAGTGAGGCCCAAATAGATTAAGTGACATATTTAAATGGGCACAGCTAATTAGCAGCACAGTTTGGGGCACCCCCTTAATTACTAGCCCAGTGTTCTTTTCATCAAACTCTTGTGTCTGCATTGTTCCGTCTCTTATTTTATATGGGCATCAGCATTAACATGCTTTCCTTTGATGCTTTGATGAATCTGTGATTTTATCTTTTTGGGTGATTCTTTCCATGCTCAAGATCATAAAACCTTCTCATTCTAATCAGCTCTTGGACTTTTCTTTTCTTCTCTTGGTATTGCACAGCTATCAATGAAGAAGCAGATTGTCCATCAGTTAGCCTTTATCTTCAAAAAATGAACCATTCTATCTTTCTTTTTAGTCTTACATTACTCAAATGGCATACCTTTGGACATTTCTTCTAAGCAATTTTTGGTTGCTTATGTGTTGGAAACTTACTATTACATTTTTGCCCTCTAGCTTATCTCCTAGAGACTATCCCTACCACAGAATATCATACAAAATATCATCACAAAGATTGGTTTTAATTTCGTGTAAAAAAAATTGGAATCTTCAAAAGAATTCCACATTTGCCTAAAGGCAATCCACCTTTCTCTTCTATTTAATTTTGAGCTAACTCGATGTCCATTAACATTATAATGAGGAGGAAAAACATATATATTTAATCTGATCAACTAGATCTATAAGTAGTTCACCAAAATGCATACCATAATATATAATATACAAGGGACAATAGCATTCCTTATATGTATTTGTTTGTTTGTTTGTTTTTCTTCTGCCTATAGTTAGCTCAAAGTCATTGAAATTATTTGGATCTCACTAAGCATGCTCTGCAGAACTCCAGGACTTAATTCAATAAGCACAATATCATCCATAAACCAGATCACCTAGGGACCTTATTGTATGTAAGAAATTCTTCTTCTACTTGCATTCTGTACTAAATATCCTCCCTAATATTACCAGATATATTTGGTAAGCATGCATCTTCCTTTTTATGTTTTATTGAATATTAATAACCAGAAACTATACAACAAAGTTTTCTGTGCTATTAAAATTTTAACACTTTCATTAGAACCATTTTGGTGATGGAAAAACTTTAATATGGGGCTTTTAAGTCAACTACCATTTATGAAAGATCATTTTTTTTCCTCCTCATACTTTATCAAGGATGTCCTTTGAAGATAAGTAAAATATTTAATAAAAAGATTTGAAGAAATTATAAAGTAATCATTTGGTAGTTATTTATATTCCTCTAGTGACCTTAGTAAAATTTTAATTTTTGTAATAATGGAGCCCAAAATTTTCCAAAATTTCTTCCAAAATTTTTCTTCACTTTCTTCACTTCAATTTCACTTCACAATAAATTCCTTTCAGAATACTTATAATGTTCCAATTATATGTGACTTCCTTAAAATACTTAGTTACTCCAATAGTACAGATCATAGCCAATTCATGCTCACATATCTTTTGAGATACATTGTCCATGCCCTTTTGTAAGTTCACCACAGGGGCCAATATAACATACTAGTACCCTTTCTTGATTTTTTTTTTCTATCATGAGGATACCAGTAGAATACATTGGCTATTCAAAGATCATTGCTCCATTTCATCATATGGCCATCTCATTTAATTTTTCAGTCATACATTTCTTTGATAGTATCTTTTATTCATTTATCTTTGTAGTTCTTTATTCAGTATAGCAACCTCCTCTCAGTCAACCTGCATAACTGTTTGTGATACACAATTTATTTCTTTGGTGTCTGTAGTGTTCTGTGACTTGTGATGATATAAATCTAGTGAAATATTATTGCTAAGATAAATGATCGGTCTTTGTTAAATAGAAAAGTTTGCAATCATTAAAGGAATTCTGGAATATTCCATAGATAATTAAATCTTCTCTGTTCCTCTTATTTAATTATGGTTTCAGTTTATTTTTTATTTGAAACTTTTGTGCAAGGTACATGTCAGTTAACCAATTAACAAAAAATCTATTAAGCATTTGTTATCTGACATGGACTGAGAGTAAATTATAAATTTTTATAAAATCTTTGCCCTTGAGGATCTTACATTCTAATAAGGGAAAAAGATACAAATAGGGGAGTGGTGGCCACAGAACAGTATTACAGTTTAGAAATTTATAAGGATGGTGAGTACAGTCATAAGCAAGTATGTAACCTCTCCATGGACAGAGTTGAAATAGATATGATTAATATTTCGGAACTGAAAAGGGGAGGAGGAAGAGGAGTATACCTGTGACAGAGAGGCAGCTAGTAAGTAAAGAGAAGTATGGAGAAAGATGTGTGAAATCAAACAAAAATTTCTATGCATGCAAGTATGTACCCATGCACATATAATGCTCCACATACAGCTATGGTTTTATATATGCATGCATGTTACACATACACATGCACGTGTATGATGTGTATTTTTGTATGTATACACAAGGTGATAAACATCTTTAGCAATCATGTTTCCCAGTGTTATTCCTTTTATAAAATTTTCTTTATTCCTACACATTATTTTAAATGTGTGCATTCCTTTATTCCTCTATGTCATTTTAGATGTATATATGTATATTTGCATGCATTTATATGCACATAAAAATATGATACATGAGCTGTATAAGCCATCCCTCTTAACCATATGTCATCGTCTGGCCAATAAGCATTCTTCATCTACTTGGCTTTTCATTTGTATTTGCTTAGGTCCAACTCTATTGACTGATTATGGAGCTTATCCAGGAGACTCCACACTCTTCCAGGACTCAATACACCAGCAAAATGTAATTCTTACACAAAAGTAACTGTAGGAGAACCTACCTTTAATTGGAACATTTGCCTAAACCTCATCCGTTAGACCTTCAATGCCTTATAAAATAATCATTTCATATTATTTTTAAATTATTAAATTTTAACTTAAATTTAAAATAAATTTTTAAGTTAAATTATTAAAATAACCAGTCTTAACTTTGCCACAACTACTGCAGAAGTGGAAAAGGACACATTTGCTTCTTTCTTAGTTTCATGTGTTGTGTTGTCCAAGGCATTCGTAAAGGGAATTACTTTCCATTACTTTCATTAGAAAAATAGTATCAATCACATTAGAGGAAGTAGGGTCATAGCAAAATAAAAAATAGAAACATACACCTGAACATATATTAATGTTTGTATGTATCTGTCTTTGTTGACTTCAAAATAACTCTCCCTCTCCAAATATTGCATATTATTTAGATAGCATATTTTATGATTTGAGTTACATATTACATAATTATAATAATTTAATATTTTACACATATGGAGAGAGAGATTTTAAAAGAACAATATGGTATACCAGTGACAACCAAATGTAATCTATATTTACATTTAATTAACTTTAATAGACTCCTCTATATTCTAGGAAATGATACAATCTGTACATGGTCATTTTACCAAAAGAAGAAAGTGGAAGATATCACCATAGGGAACTTCTCTTTTAGGAGGCTTGCTTTCTCTTTGGGAGACTTAGGATTCTTGGGGAAATCCTGTAGGTTTCCCAGAATAGTAGCAAATACTTCTGGTAAGTATATGTTCTCTGTGTTATGTCAAATTCAGTATTACTAGTCAAAATATATTGAAATATATATATATATTTTTTTAAAGGCTTTAAGTTGATATTTTACTTTAGTCATTCAAATTGTTTTTAAAAATAAAAAAAGAACAACACAATAGGAACCTGTATTCCCCCCACACTTTCAAGGCAATTGTGTGAAAGAAATTGAATTTATCAGTTGCAAAATAAAATATTTGTTTCCTCCTTATTAAATGTGCCCTTGATACATGTGTAAATTATTCTCATAAAAATATGTTGCTTTTTAAATGTCTCACTGGATATTCTTTTTTTTTTTTGCTTTTTTGGAGGGCAATTGGGGTTAAGTGACTTGCCCAAGGTAACACAGCTAGTTTTTGTGCTAAAGAGGCTGGATTTGAACTCAGGTACTCCTGACTCCAGGGCTGGTGCTCTATTCACTGCGCCCCCTAGCCGCCCCCTGGATATTCTTAATTAAAGGGCAATTGAATAAAGATTTCTTTTGCTGTTGCACCATTCAAAGAATTTTATGTAATTAGCTTGTGTTCGGAAGGCAGTTTGTTGAAGAAGACTGCAGCACATAATCTTAAAGTGTTAATTTGGCTTCAAAAAAACATGGTGCAAATACTGTATAATCAAGGGCAAGTAGCTTAACCTCTCTAACTTTATTTTCCTATAAACCCTTCTGTGAATGTTCTATAGAATCCTCTATCCTTCATCTATAAACTAGTAATAAACAATACCTGTAATACTAACCTCCCAAGGATGCTGTGGGCTTCAAATGAGGTAAGGAAATTAAAGCAATCTGTAAGTCTTAAAATGCTATATAAATGGCTATTATGGAAGGCAGTATTTTGCTTTACTGAATCAAATGAGTTTTTTTGGTCATTTCTTCAGGATATAACATGTCCCAGTCATTGCTCTAAGGATGAGGAATATAAAGATCAAAATAAAAACAATCCTCATCCTCAAGGAGACTAAGGGAGAAAATATTTACACATACGAATACACTTATGAAAAATGATCTCAAGGTGATTTTGAGAGGGAAGTACTAATAGTTGAGGAATTAAGAAAGAGCTCATGTACACGTTAGCTCTTGATGTGAGTTTTGAAGGAAATTAGGCATTGTGAATGAGAGGTAAGCAGGGAATATATTTCAGGCATGAGGGAAATCCAATACAGAGGCACAGAAGTGGTAAACAGTATGAGGAAGTCTAGTTTGGCTGGACCACAGTAGGAATGGAGGGGATTAACATGCAATAAAACCAGAAAGTAGGGGAGCAGCTTCATAGAACAGTGGTAGGTGATGTGGGTGAGTAGACTATACGCTATATTTGTATTAATCAAATGTCATAAGATCTAGAGAGAATCCCCTCTCCCCCAGCTTATTTGTTCCACTTCCTATTGCAAACCTAGGGAGGATATAGACAAGAATTAGGCAGCTAGGTGGCATAGAGTATAGCACTGGGCCTGGACTCAGGGAGACCTGATCTGGGCAAGTCACTTAACCCTCTTTTCCTCAGTTCCTCATCCATAAAATGAGCTGGAGAAGGAAATGGCAAACTACTTCAATATCTTTGCCACGAAAACCCCAAATAGGGTCATAAAGAGTAGAACATGACTAGAAAAACTACTGAACAACAATCAACAAGATTCATACAATCTCTCCCTACTGTTGGAGACTTTAAAGGGAATTAAAAGGACAAGAGGCCATAACATTAACAACAAAAATGTACCCATTAATTTCTTCAACCTTCCATTTCCTGGTTTATGGCATAGAAAATACAGTAATGCTGTTGAATTTCAACAGCCACAAGCTGTTTCCTTAAGATCAACGACGAATAGCTGTCTATAAGGGCTAAGTTTCCAAAATGACTTTTGATTTGTTTTGGCATTACTTTCATTGGTTAAGAAACATGTATTAAAAATGTATTTTTATGCAGGAGGCACTGGGCTTAAAATAAAGCTCAAGGAATTGTACAGAGTATTCCAGAAGGTCAAGTGCACTACTTCCACTGAATTTCCATCAAGTACTTCTTAGTAATTTAACTGAAATATGTTTATTCTGTTTTGAAAGCCTAATGTGCTCTCTTCAATGTTGGTAATTAAGAAAATATAAGTCTTGCATTTATAGTTTAGTTGCATAATGAATTATGAAGTTTCTTTGATTTTAAAAAATCATTATCGGGGCGGCTAGGTGGCGCAGTGAATAGAGCACCGGCCCTGGAGTCAGGAGTACCTGAGTTCAAATCCGGCCTCAGACACTTAACACAAAAAAAACTAGCCGTGTGATCTTGGGCAAGTCACTTAACCCCAACTGCCCTCCAAAAAGCAAAAAAAAAAATCATTATCACTTACTATTAGAGGATATTAACTTTTTCATCACAATTTTGTTCATACTGACATGAACTGGTGCTGTAGTTTCATTATTATTGGGAAGTTCTAGATGAAGAAATGCCCTTTACCACCAAGCCAGGTCAGTTTCTTTTTTGATATTTATAGTCTTAGAGAACTGCATTTAGTACTAAAGTTTAAGAGACTAGCCCAAGGTTCCTCACCCAGTACATGTCAGAGGCAAGCCTTTACCCCAGGCTTTGTTGGCTTTGAAGCCAGCTCACTATCTACTATGCCACACTGCTTCTCTGTGGTCCTAAAGTAATTCTAATTAGCATGAAAAATGGATTTACATCATTTTAAAATGTGTTATACTTCATGAATTACAGAATGCAATATTATAGAAGCAAGCATATGAAAACTTAACATTGCCTTGGAAAGATTCAATCAAAATCTTTCTCCTTCCACCTGTAGAATCCTCTAACTTAAACCCCAAAAGAAAAAATGGTCCATGGGTGAGAGGAGAATGAAGGATTCAAAGCTAAGATGTACACTCATATGGCTAAACTAGTAGAGCATGGTTTGATTTTCTTTCCTGTTATCAGGAATATTGTTGAATGTTGAGAAAGGATTTCATGTCCTGGCAATCCACAGCAGTACTACTGTTTCTTTATAGAAATAAATGGGAGGAATGTCATCATTTTGCTGGATAAGAAACAGTTGTGTCTAGGTCATATTTTCTCACTTTGTCAATGAGTATATCAACAGGGGCAGAGATGTAAGCGCATTTAATCAACAATTTAAATCTATTGCTTCTCTTTGAACAACTAAGATTACCATGGAAGGAGCTAAAATAAATTGGCAAAAAGAATTATTTTTCCCCCACTGAGCAACGCATATTATCCAGTGCTCTATTTTACGTGTTTCTGCCAATTGATTTTGTAATAATTTTGTTCTAGTTGTTCCCAAGTGTATTAATTGTGTAGGCCTGTAGTTTGAAGTACATTTGACAGAATCATTAGATCCCAACAGCCCACCAATAATCTAATGTGTGCTATTCCTTCTGCTATATATCACCCGAGATTAGGACAGAATTTGAACAGAATAAATGAGAATGGGCAGAAGAAATGCCATGGATGTGTTCATACATTTGTTCAATATATGCACTTAAATTCAGTGCCTAGAACCAAATACTTTGAATATAACAACTACTAAATAAATAAAAATATTTTTTCTATATGGGAGATTTGGTTATTCACATGTGAGAATATATGTATCTACTTTTTTACCAGTCGGTCTAAGGTCATTCAAATTCATAGAGATGTATTCATAAATAGACATGTATATGTTTACAGGCATATATATATATATATATATACACACATTTATACATATTTAATGCAATTTAATAAACATTTTAAAGCACCAGTGATGTGACAGGCAGGGTGCTAAGAGTTTGGGATGCAAAAAGAGGCAAAATGACAGTCCTTCAAGCAACACACACACACAAACACATACACACTATATATATATATATATGTATATAATTTAACATGTTTGTGTGTGTCAAATTTACAGCAAATCATGGGCCTTGCACAAATGGAAATTAGTTCTTATCCCTAAAATTTCCTTTAAAAATCAGATGGAACATTGTAGATTGGTGTAATGTTAATAGGAAATGGAATATAAGACTTTCCCTGCTCATTAATAGACCTATATGCCAGCTGTGATACATCCTGAATTACAGAGTCCACTGGTGGAGGAACTTCCTTGAAGAGAAGTTTGCTTAGGGGAGACTTGCTTGAAGGAAACCTTTCATACCTTTTGTAGTAGCCTAATTAGGCACTGCAGGAGATTTGTGATGCCTTCTGTCTCTGAGAAGTGTAGATATGTATTCTGAGTTGGCATTTTGCTTTTGGGGGTTTACTTACGAGAAGGACTGTTTGATTTCCTGGTCAAGACTCTGAATAGCTATATATTCAGAACCCCCCTTCCCCAACCCCCCACCCCTGACTGCTCAGATGAAAAGGCTCTCTCGAACCGGTGGTGTATGTAAAGTGTATAATAATATTGCTTTAATTCAGGCAGTCAAAGTCCTGTCTATTGGTCTTTATGCTATTTTCTCTGCTTGTACTTTTTTCTGACATTCAGGGTGCTGATGTTTCCCCTGACCTAGTGAATGTAATTAAAAGAAGGATACTTAACCCCTTTTTGAACAGTCT
The DNA here is from genome assembly GCA_028646575.1 of Pseudocheirus occidentalis. Taxonomy (NCBI): domain Eukaryota; kingdom Metazoa; phylum Chordata; class Mammalia; order Diprotodontia; family Pseudocheiridae; genus Pseudocheirus; species Pseudocheirus occidentalis. Next base: position 104,391 of record JAQQSW010000077.1, read on the forward strand.
TTCCTAGAAAAGTAGATCAAAGAACCTGTGCTAGAAGGCAATCCTGGGTCTGCTTGGGTGCTTGCTGTTAAAACTGGACATTTTCTCTGATACCCACAACCTCTCAAAGCTCCCCAAAATAAGAATTATGCATGAAAGAAAGAGTAAACTTCAACTGTTTCCATAGTCTAGGACACCAAAACTCCAAAAGAAGGCTTAGAGAAAAAACAACAACAATCCATAAACTGATATTTACTAACCCTAAGTTCACTCAGCACCCCTCTCCTTCCTCCCACCCTACTTGCAATGAGGCTATACTTACAGATCCAAGGACAAGAAACAGGCCTATATCAAAATATATCTCTACATACCCTCCTCCTTCCAGTGCCACAGAGACCTTAGCTCCAGGCTATGAGAATTGCCTTAGCCTTGACAGTCAGTTTGCTTACAATCTTTCAAAGGCTAAAGCTTTCTAGGGGCTGTAACACAGAAGCATCTATGCTGCTAAGCTCTGAATTGCCAATGGCTCTAAACTGCCAATTGCATGGAAAGCAAGTTCTGAACCATGGGTACCAGCCCCAAAACTAAGGAGTAGACGGAAGAGGAAAGGTAACGAAGACAAGACAGTGCATGTAAAGAGCTGTGCAGCACTCCACTAAAGGTAAGGAAAGAGTACAGCATCCAGCTCAAGTCATTTCTGACCACTCAAGAGTCAAGTAAGGCACAGATCTTAACTGATGATTTGTGAATTCTCTAGTATGAGAAAATGCTAATATGTTTTGAGAGCCATTACCCAAATAAAATTCAATTAGAGGGGAGGGACTTAGAAGTGAACAATAAAGAAAATGAAAGGGGGAAGGGGTGGGGGAGGCTAAAAATTCAAAATATTAGAGGAAGAAGAAATCTTAGAGAACTTAAATATAAATAGATAAATCAACAGGAAAAAATATTAACAATGGAAAGAAATACGACCTCTAGATCTAGTAAATTAGTTCAGACATCTATGCATAAATATGGAGAAATGAAGGAAAACGATCCAACACTTGATGTGACAGAATACTATGGAAGTTGTGGAAATATGGAACTATAATACATCATTAATGAGTGGTTTAAAAGAGGAATGAGAATTCCAGATACCAATATAAAGTCCAAATGGGTACATGATTTAGACATAAAGGCTGATACTATAAACAAATTAAGGTAGCAAGAAAAAGTTTATCAGGCACGTTTGTGGAGAATGGAACAATTTAGACCAAACAAGAGATAGAGAACATTATGAAATGCAAAAATGGATCATTGTGATTACATTAAATTGAAAAGTTTTGGCACATGCAAAGCCAATACAACCAAGATTGGGAGGGAAGTAGAAAGCTGGGAAAGAATTTTTTACCACTAATGTCACTGATAAAGGCCTCATTTCTAAAATATATAGAGAACTGAGCCAAATTTAAAAGCATACAAGTTATTCCCCAATTGATAAATGGTCAAAGGATGGGAACAGGAAGTTTTCAGAGGAAGAAACTAAATCTCTCTATAGTCATATGAAAAAAATGCTCGAAATCACTACTGATTAGAAAGATGCAAATCAAAGCAACTCGAAGGTACCATGTGTAGGGCCAATGCAGCATTCACAATGCCTATGGCAGCTATTAATATGCCAGCATAATTCTGAACTGCAAAATATAACATACTCTGCATGTGGAAGACAGAACCAAAACATTTATTCAGACAACAGAAAGCCGAATCCCAACAACAGAAAGTCAGATCCATTATAATAACAAAGAAATCTATACACACTAACAATGCAGAGGGCACTGCCATCCCTAAGACTCCTCCCTGCTAGGGTCTTCCCACAAATTGACACAGCACACTGCCTGCTTCCTCTCTCTCCCTTCCACTCTAACTGCTTTCACCAACTTCTTCTGGGCTCTGCTTCAGCCTTCCTGCTCTACCTTTTCCCGTTCCATCCATTCAGCAAGCTCCTCCAACCACCGACTCGTGGGATTCAAGCTCATATGTCTTAGGCTTCCATGTGACTTAAGCAGATCACATGGGCATATTAATGCATGGGAAAGACCTTCCCACTAAGCAAAAATACATTAACAGTACACCACATCACACAGACTAGTCAATCAAATTGGCTAACATGACAAAGTAGGAAAATGATAAATGTTGGAGAACATGTGGGAGTTGAGACACTCGTTCACTGTTGGTGGAGCTGTGAGCTGATCCAACCATTCTGAAGAGCAATTTGGCACCATGGCCAAAGGGCTATAAAAATGTGCATACCCTTTGACCCAGCAATATCACTTCTAGGTCTATATCCCAAACAGATTATAAACATGGGAAAAGGACCCACATGAACAAAAATATTCATTGCAGCTCTTTTTGTGGTGGCCAAAAATGGGAAATTGAGGGAATGTCTACCAATTGGGGAATGACTGAACCAGTTGTGGTATATGAATGCAATGGAATCCAATTGTGCTATAAGGAATGATAAGCACGTGGACTTTAGAAAAATCTGGAATGATTTATATGAATTGATTCTGAGTAAAGCGAGCAGAACAAGGAGAACATTGTACATAGTAACAGCCACAGTGTGCGGTAACTGATTTTGATAGACTTAACCCTTCTTAGAAATGCAAGGACCTAAAATAATTCCAAAGGACTCATGATGGAAAATGCCACTGAAATGCAGAGAAAGAACTATGGAATCTGAATGCAGAGCAAAGCAGGCTATCTTCTTTTTAAATTTGTTTTGCTTTCTTTTTTTTCCCATGATTTCTCCCATTCATTATAATTCTTCTATACAACACAACTAATGCGAAAATATGTTTAATAGGAATGTATAAGCAGAGCTTATGTCAGATTGTATCTCCTCTTAGCAAGGAAGGAGGGGAAGGAGGAGGACACAATTTAAAATTTGTAGAAGTATAAGCAGAAAACTAAAAGTAAGAAAATTAACTAAAAAGAGAGTAATGAGAACTATAAGAACAGAATTTATGTACAAATTTTGTACAATAAAAATAAGAGCAGACTAGCCAAATTTGAATCTGCAAACCATCAGGAGAGAGACCTTCAAATACAAAGGAAAGGACATTTGATTAAAGCAAGAGAATTCCCATTATATTAGAAAAAAAGAGGAGAGAATGTAATACTGTGTTCTAAAGGACACTGGTACACAGGATGCAGCACAGGGTGATTTATCCTGCAAATCTGAGCCTAACTATACAGGACAAAGGATAAATGTTCAATAATAACAGAGATGCTTAATAATAAAGAACAGTTTGAAACATTTTTAGAAAAAAAGAACTGAAGAGATTATTTGCATCACAAATATCCCAAATAACAGAAATTCAAGAGGAATGACAGCAGCAACAGATTAACAATAGAAAGACTTTCTAAGAAATAAATTTCTTTCTAAATGTATTTAAGAATACAGGATTGAAGGTAAACTACTGAAAAAAAAACAACTGTGAAGAGGTACACAAAAGGGCCTCATGCACAGAACCTGCAGCACCCTGCCTGGAAGGTCATCCCTGAAGGGGTGCTGCTTCAGTAAAACAGATACCTGTTAAAGACTTTAGCTTGGAAAGGCCAAGGTACCTCACTACATCCAGGGCCGTCTTCAATTATCCTGATCTATATCTGACCGCTGGACCCATATGTCTTGGGAGGTAAAAGTGAGGATAGTGACTTTACACAGTCCTCTCTCACTTAAATCTAACTCACTTGCATGCCATGACATCACTGCCCTGATGTCATGGTCCTCTTAGAGAAGAAAAGACAAATATTGACAACTTTATAACCTGGGAGAGTACATGAATGGGGTGGGGGAAGGGAGTAGGAAAATAGAGAAAATTTAAGTACATGAACCTTAGGTCAAATCAAAGGCTACCAATGGGGGGAAGGTAGTCTCATTGTCTAATAGCCTTTTAGGGCAGTGGTTCTCAACCTGTGGGTCGAGATCCCTTTGGGGGTTAAACGACCCTTTCACAGGGGTCACCTAAGACCATTGGAAAACACGTATTTCCCATAGTCTTAAGAACAGAGACACAGCTCTTCTATCCATCTCCAAGTGGGTCCACCCACATGCAGATATGCCCAAGTACAAGTATTAAAGGGTTGAGTCATTAGGAAGGTTGAGAACCACTGCTATAGGGGTATAGGTAAGGAAGAGGGGTGAAAGATTGAAAGGGGGAAGAAAAAAAGCTTTACTTGAGGAGTATAAGGGGATTCCACTCATGAATCTACTTCAGGGGCCACCTTAAGGGTGACGGGACATGTAGACTTTACAATGGATTCAGTCTGTGAAAAAGTCTGCTTGTTCTGAAAATTTCCTCATCTATAAAATGAATTGGAGAAGGAAGAGGCAAACCACTCCAGAATCTTTGCAAGAAAACCACAAATGAGGTCATGAAGAGTTAGAAGCAAGTGAACATTTTGTTGTTGTTGTTTGTTTGTTTGTTTGTTTAATGTAGAGATATTTATTTTAGTTGCCTTCATTCTTTTTTTTATTCTGTTTTGGTTTACAAAACATGGAAAAAGCCAACACCGAAAGCAAACATTTAAGACTCCAATGTGATAAATTGACATTAGTGCAATTAAGAGGGTACATTTTGAAGTTAGGTTAACAAACAGTATTATTAAAATGACACCTCTCAGTTCCAGGAGTTGGAACTCCTGCAGGCGAGGCCTCACTACATCCAGGGCCATCTTCAGTCATCCTGATCTATATCTGACCACTGGACCCATATGTCTTCGAGGTAAAAGTGAGGATAGTGACTTTACACAGTCCTCTCTCACTTAAATCTAACTCACTTGCATGCCATGGCATCACTGCCCTGATGTCATGGTCCTCTTAGAGAAGAAGAGACAAATATTGACAACTCTACAACTTGGGAGAGTACATGAATGGGGTGGGGGAAGGCGAGTGGCACTGTGACAAGCCTGAATACAGGGAGGAGATTGCCAGGAAAATCTAGGAAGAGGTCAACAAGATTTGGGGGAGGGGTACCCTACCATGGGGAAGTCCTCTCTGACACAATAATTGATATTGTTCTGAAACTAAGGCACAATGTATAAGTGATATCCACATGGATAAATCTTTAAAGAGAGGACATGGCAGGATAGAAAGAAAGACCAAAAGAGCCTACCTAGAAGTTAGAGCCTCAAAAGAATATCTTTTAAGCTCTTATAGTATAAGAAATACAGAGAAAAGAAAGAAATCAGATGATTATAGAGGTCATGAGGCTTTAGACTAAACAGAGAGGATGGATAATAAAGGGAAACAGAAAATGAAATTTTAAAAAACACCACTAATGAAGAGGACTCAGTCAGCTAGATAGCACAGTGGATAGAATTCTGGACCTGGAGTCAAGAAGAGTCAATTCATGAGTTCAACTCCAGCCTCTAATACTTCCTAGCTGTGTGACCCTGGAAAGTCATTTAACCCTCATTTGCCTCAGTTTCTTATCTGTAAAATGAGAAGAGAATGGCAAACCATCCCAATATCTTTGCCAAGAAAACCTTTTATGGAGTCATGTGGAGTCAGACACAACTGATAGAGGATGAAAAACAACAACTTGTTAAGGGGGAAAAGAGGAAAGGGGATCTACCTGACTAAACAAAAGGAACAAAAAGGGTGTATGTGTGTGTGTGCATGTGTGTGTAATGAAATAGAAGCAGGAGAGAGGAAGTAATGCACAAAACTCTAATGGGACACAGATACTAAATGAGAAAAGGGGATCAGGAACGAGGAGTGGGCAGTTAATAGGCTTTTCTTGTTTAAAAAAATCATCAGATACTTTCATTGAATGTATATCTCATAATGGAATGTGACTAATCTGATTCCCTTTTTTTCTTCTTAGTGCAAGGTATAAATACATTTATTTTTCCACCTCTAAACATCCTTCCAAAATATGTCCACTTACCTGGGGCAATCTCCACATTTATTAAGCCAGAAGAAATAAGGCTAAGAGAAAGGTCAGTGGAATTCAAGCTAAATTTTGGGAGGAAAAAAATGGTCTGGCCAAACTGCCCCTAAGGCAAGGAAGCATCCCAGCCCAGCTGCTTCACAGCTTCCGGCCTGTAGACCACAGTGGAGCCAAAGCCATTGATCAAAGGCCAAGGACTCTTGCATTGAGCAGCCTGAATCCGGATCATAGTCTCAGGTCATGGTTCTGGGGTGCGCTTTCAGTGAGCCAAAGCTTGTGGGTGCTACAGCACCCCCCGGAAAGCTCCAGCAGCTGTGAAAACCCCAGCGATTTGGGACAGAGCTTTCCCCCCTGGAAGCAGAGTTCCACAGAACTAAAAAATCAAGCAATTAATTTACTGGCCAACATGAGGAAAAGGAAGCAAACTAAGAACAGCAATGAAACACTAGAATACTTTTTTGGGGGCAAAAAGGATCAAAGCATGGAATGCAAGGAAGATAACACAATCAGAATTCTCACACCAAATGCTTCCAAGAAACACGAAGATTGCCTACAAACCATAGCTCAACTTAAAAAAGACTTTGAAAACCAAATAAGAGAAGTGGAGGAAAAATTGGGAAGAGAAATGAGAATGATGCAAGAAAGAGTCAACAACATGACTGAAGAGAATAACACCTTAAAAAATAGATTAACTCAAATGTCAAAAGAGGCCCAAAAAGCTAATGAGGAGAAGAATGCCTTAAAAAGTCAAATTTTCCAGATGGAAAAAGAATCTCAAAAGCATTCTGAAGAGAATAATTCCTTCAGAATTAGAGTGGAGCAAGCATAAGCAAATGACTTTATGAGAAACCAAGATACTATTAAAGAGTTACAAACAAATAAAAAAATAGAAAGCAATGTGAAATATCTCCTTGAAAAAAATCACTGACGTGGAAAAGAGCTGGGAGAGACAATCTGAAAATTATTGGTGTACCTGAAAGCCATGATCAAAAAAAGAACTTTGAAAGCATCCTTCAAGAAATTCTCAAAGAAAATTGCCCTGATGTATTAAAATCAGAGGGCAAAATAGAACCTGAAAGAATTCACCAATCACCTCTTAAAAAAGATCCCCAAAAGAATACTCCTAGAAATGTTATAGCCAGGTTATGGAATCCCCTCATCAAAGAGAAAATATTACCAACTGCCAAAAGAAAACAATTTGAATACTGTGGAAACACAATTAGGATAACCCAGGATCTGGCAGATTCTACACTGATGGATCAAAGGGCCTGGAATATGTTCTGGAGATCAAGGGAGCTGGGTTTAAAACCAAGAATCACCTACCCAGCAAAACTGAGTATAATTTTCCAGGGGAAAATATGGTCATTCAGCGAAGTGG
>JAQQSW010000077.1:111783-128076 GCA_028646575.1 Pseudocheirus occidentalis
TCTTGCTGAAAAAACCAAAACTGAACAGAAAATTTGACGTTCAAACAGAAGAAGCATGAGAAGGTAAACATGGGAAAGAAATCATAAGGAATTTATCAAAGTCAAACTATTTACATGCCAATATGGAAAAACGATAATAGTAACTTATGAAACTTTTCTTAGTATGAGGATAGGTGAAGGAAATACAAGCATATATATATTATTATTATTATATTATATTAATTATATATAATAAATATATAATATAATTAATTATATCAATATATATTAATATATAATAAATTATTATTATTATAAACTACATGTAACTGGGAATTAAGATATACAAGGACTGGGTGGTAGGGAAACCCTCCCTGCCCTACCAGAAAGTTAGAGTGGCGCTGGAGGAGGGCATAAAAGAGAGCAGATTTGGGGAGGGGCTTTACAGTGGGATCGTTGTTTTGGGGTTGGGGGTAGGGGAAAGACAGGGAGAAAATTTGTAACTCAAAATCTTGTGGAAAGGAATGATGTAAACAAGAAAATAAATTTTTAAAAAAGCATCTTAAAAAATGTGTCCACTTGATCTAACATCTTATACTATAGAAGCAAGATTCCATAAAGCATAGTACTGGCTCCTGAGTCAGCAAGACCTGGGATCAAGTCCTACTTCTGACACTCTTTTCATGACCATAGAGAAGTAACAGAACTTTTTTGAGGCTCAATTTTCTCATCTGTAAAATGAGAGAGAATATGTAGGAAACTTCCCTTATAGGGTTGTTGTCTTAAATAAAATAATCTCAATAAAGTACTTTATACATTTTAAAATATGATATTTGTTAACATTAACTTGGGCAACCCCATACAGCTATTTGGAAATAGGTAGACCAATCAGTAGATGTGCAATGAATATGGGACCCAAAACTAGCATTGAAATGTCAATTCAAATTACAGTCTTCAAATGGATGTCTGGGAAGAAGCAAGAGACCTACCAAGCTAGCATCCTTTGATCAAATTTAAAGTGACTCTCCTTGCAAAAGTTTTATACATTCCATGAGGCAAAGAGGCAGAATCACAAATAATGGCAAGGACTACTAGATTTAGCTACAGGAGGAAGTCAAGTTTTAATTTGCCATTGATGGGAAAAGAAACATTTACCAACAAAGAAGCATTGTGTCTATGTGGGTCTCTCACTGTGTTAGGCACTGAGGAAACAAAAATAAGTAATATATATTTTTAAAGTTTTTTCCTCTAAGAAACTTTGCTCTAATTTTCATTCAAATGTCTTCCACATAAGCACAGAAAAGGCACTGTTAACTCTATCTTTGAATAAAAACACAGGAAGGATGCTTTTCCTATATCTCTGATGTTGCATGTATAGAAGCATCACATTTCAGAATGTTACACAGCACTACTTCCATTCTTCATTGTTGTGTTTTTTTTTCTTTTGCTTCTGTATTCAACAGTGTTCTTCTACCAGACTTCTTCTGACTATCCAATTGTGTGCTATCCTTCTGTCAAGAATACATTATAGTCTGTTGACTGAAGGCTAGAATGTTTGATTCCTCCCTTTGGGCCACAACTACGTTTTTGTCCTATGTTTACTTGAATGCTTCAAGTGAGCTTCCTAGAGTGAGAGCTGAACTTTGATACTTTCAAGTGTAGCCTAGCATATTTATTAGAGTAGGAGCATTCACATCAAGATCTCAGAATTTTATTTCTGACTCTCTTACTCTTTTGATATACTTCTTTTATTCATGTTCTCCCGTTGTCCATTACACCTCATTTCATTCACCAATGATATTGTATTAGGCAGTGGAGAATGAGTCAGGAATGAAGTGGAATAACAAAAAAGTAAAAGGCATGACCCTTGCCTTCAAATACTTTCTGGTTAAGATAGAGAGACAGAACTGACATAAATGAAGTTGAAAATATGTATTTTAAAAGAAAGATAAAGCAAGGATATGCTAATATGCTACTATTGCTATAAATTTATGTTTCTATTTTTTGGTAGATATAAAAAGCAATTTGGTAGAGCAAAATAATTATCTTAAATGCTCTGGTACATATGAAAAAAAGCATATAGATTGTTGGATAGAATGAACAAAAAAATATATCATTGTTCTATAACTGATTATTTATATCATAGAAGCCAAAAAGCATGGAGATATATGTGTGTCCAATGTCATAGAGGGGGTCTGGCAGAGTACATAATATGGGAGCCCTTGCAGATCATGGTCTTATACTGGTGTTTGTTTCTTATACTTGTTTGTTTTTAAATATATTTTGATAACCACATTTCAGTACAATTGGTTTCCTTTATAATCCTGTGTATTTTATTCTACATGTTTTAAAACATTCTGAGATTCCATAGGCTCATCAGACCTCCAAATGAGTCCATTATACACATACATGCACGCACACACACACATACACATCCAAAGAAGATTTAAAAGGTGAAGTCCTCCAGAAGTTCCTATTTGTATATGGCATTGTGATAATTAATTCCAAAAATGTTATAGTGCCTTAAATGGGATTTATTATTGTTTAAACAAGCTTGGTGTAACCACCACCACTAGAAAAATTTCATATATGAAAAATGTCTGTTTTACAAAATTACATATATGTCCCTGATAATCTGGTCCATGAATATGTATCTGTATCTGTGTATGTGTATGTGCATTGTATGTGTATTGCATGTGTATTGTGTGTATATATGTGTACATGAGTATATGAGTGCATGTATGTACGTATGAGTATGTATGTGTGTGAGTATATGCATGTATATATACACATGCATATATACACATGTATATACTCACACACACAATTTGGGAAGACACTGTAAATAGACAATGAACTGAGTCTAGAATTAACTAGCAAAAGAGAAATTTAGATTGTTTTGGCGGAATGTTGTTTTCAATGATCACACACCTCTTTGAAATAATATCCCATATTATTAATACTGATATTCTCATGGTGATGCTGTATTTATGAAAATATGAAAATTAGAGAAATGAAAATTGCATGTCACCCAAAAGGCTAAGAAGAGAAGCCTGAAAAGAGAAAACAGGTTTCAGCTTAGTCTGCAGAACAACATTAGAGATATCATCAAATCAAATCAGCCAAAAATTATTTATTAAGGGGCACCTAGGTAGTGCAGTAAATAGAGCATGGGCCTTAGAATTATTAAGCCATTATTGTCTTTCAGACACAATTCTAAGTGCTAGGCATACAAAGAAGAATAGTACCTGCCCTAAAGAAGTTTATACTCTATTTGGGAAGTCTATATGGAAACAACTATGAATATACAAGATATATTCACAATAAAGGAGAAGTAATCACTAAGGGAAGGCATTAGGATTGGGAGGGGACAGAGACAATGGAGGTATAAAAAGGTCTTTTGCCAAAGGTGTGAGGATTGAGCTAAGTTTTGAAGGAAGCCAGGAAAGTTAGGAGGTAGGGAAGGAGAGGAAGACAATTCCTAGCATGGGATATAGCCAGTGAAATAGCACTAAGTTACGATATCATACATAAGGAACAAACAAGAATGATGATATCATTGGATTACAAAATAAACGGATGGGGAATAAAGGGTAAGAAGATGGAAAAGGTAGGAAGTAGCCAAATTGTAAAGGGCTGTAAATGTCAAATAGAGTATTTTATATTTCATCCTGAAGGTCATCTAGAACCACTCTAGTTTACTGAACAGGAGAGTTGACCTGCATTTTAGGAATACTGATTTAACCACTAAGTGGAAGATGGTCTGCATGAGAAGAAGAAAAAAGGGGTTGTTTATGTATTGAGAGATCAATAACAATGGAATTTATATCCACTTTGAAGTAATATGCATGTGTCTGCATATTTAGGATTTCTATTATCAAAATTGTATTCTTAGTTTATAAGACTATTTGGATAGATTTATTTGTTTCTGTTCAGAGAAATTTCTCCAAATGCTCATATGCTTTGCAAGTCTTTATTAACTTATTTATTACTTTTTCTTCAAAGAAAGTTCTGTCTCTTATTGAGTGAGATTCTTCTAACTGGTGTGTTTTTCTAATCACTTATTCAAAGTCTCAAGATTTGGTGGCTGGAAGGGAAAGCTCTTTGAGAAACAGGGCTCATATCATTTATGCCTATTTTTATATTGTTGAAGAACACTGTGAGATTTAGGCAACTGTGTGAAATAGGCAAAGTTTGTGCCCAATGTTCCAGTCTCCTCATTGAGTGTCTATTTCTTCTATTTCCATGAGTTCCCATTGGTCAAGAATTTCATGCTTACCTCCGCCTGCTCAAGGCTTCTCTTTCATCTTTCCTGGGCCTAGCTTTCCTGAGTAGTATTCCATTTCCCTTATTCCCAGGTTTGGGGTACTCAAATCTAAATTTAGGCATGTCAAATAGGATAAGACAATATTAAGCTCCCCTTTCTCAATCATTCCTCTTTACCCCTCCTCTACTTCAGCTACCCATACCTTTCTAGGTCAGGCTACTTTATTGGGATGCTCAAAGTCACCAATTACAATCCTTCTAGTAAGAAGGAAGACTAACATATTTTACTATATTTTTGCCACTGTGTCCTAAGGTTCTTTAAATCTTACTATCTGACCTACTAATATGCTCTAAAGAACTCTCTTCACTGCCTTCATACTTGCCAATATAAAAACTACCTTAGGTTTTCTTTAGTTACAAATCTATCATCCTATGCATGGATGGGGAGGAGGAGGGATGTATATATGAGCCATAGCTATGGACTCAAAAAGAAAACATATCTATAAAATTAACAGAAAAAAACAAGGCCCTAGGATTACCTCTAAGTCCTAAAACTATATCATCATAGGGTTTTAGGAGAGATGATGGCACTCTGCTCTTGAAAACTACCTACAGAAAGGAGCAATGAAAAATTTCCTTTATACACATGATTTTTTTTATCAACTACAGATAGGAATTAGTCAGCAACACAGACAATTAAGAAAAATGAATAAAAATGAAAAGAGGAAAAATATATCCATGGCATATGCCTCTTTTTCCAATTTTACAAAAATAAATGACTACAATGAAAAAATTGATTAGCTTTACACCTTTACAGATTAAAAGGCAGAGAGGATTTGGAATCAGAAACTGGAGTTCAAATTATAGATCCTTTAGTTATAAAACCTGGGTGATCTAAAGCAAGTACATTAATCTCTCTGGCCCATTGTTTTCTCTTCAGCAAATCTCATGCTTCCATAAATGTACAATTTTCTGACCTTCATTTTGATTTATTATGTTATGGAAAATGTGGGGTTACCTAAGGAATATTTGGCTGCTAAAGTTAGTTTTCTCCTATATGGCAGACACTCAGCCAATAAGTGTTAAGTTTCTAAATAGCTTCTTTGATTACTCCTTTCATTGGCAAGTCCACAAACCATAAAATGTCTTCAGGTTCAGGAGTCATTAAATTTCTAATTACAGCCAACTATTGATTATTCAGGCTAATGGAGGAAAGTGCAAGCCTAGATTATTCTAAACCACAGAAAATCTTGAAAATATGCAAATTATTCACCCAAGAATGCAAATGAGGCAATTCTTTTGTTGAAATAGTTTCTCCTAGCAAATAACTCCCTGATTCTGTTAGGTTCATTTGTAAATTGCATTCATTCTTTCAGACTACTAGATTATCTATGAAATCACTAAAAAAAAAATTCACTTCTTTTCAAAAAATAACATCTTAAAATATCATAGCTTCTATTTAATTTGCAACTAATTTGACCATTTTGTGAATGTGGACACATCAAAACTAAAAATGTAGTTTTAAATTATGGTAAATTATATTCTTCAGTAGGTTAGGTCCCATACATATGCAAAGAATAGTTCTGGTCAATTGAACTTTGATAGTCTCAGTTTCCCAAAGGTGATCTGTTCCAGAAAAATACTATCCTTTTGGAATCCCAAATAGTGGCATTATTTGGAACTGTACTGCATATTTTCATTGGCTTGGAACCAATTATCATATTTTACATAGACTCTGAATACTTTGAATCTGAATAATGTAACCACTTCACAGAATTAATTATTCAGACTAATCTGAACCTCTCTGTAATGAAATTTATTCTCTAAACCAAGCTTTCTGACCATCTGGCCACTTAACCAGCTACTATACTCCTTGTGTTGAGAGACCAGTCACACTCCAATTGCTAATTAGCTTTCTTTCTCCTAGAGACATAAGTAGGGTATAGTAACTATGGTGGAGCAACTGGGGTTTGTTCAAAGGAACAAAAATTTAATGGGCAATGGAGACAATTACATTTCCTCAGAAGTGGGGGAAAAACAGAGTGTATTGTTTTGTTAGTAAGAATAAGTATCTTAAAATAGTAAGCTACCAGATGGCATTTTTCCTTTGCCAGGTTGCTCTACACCTGGCAAAATTCATTCCTTTGGTAGAACAGGAGTATCTTTGCTGCATCCTCAACTCAACTGGAAACTACTGAAAAGTCAATTTGAGGATGTTGGCCTGGTCATGGATCATAGTAACATCTCCTCAAGCATAAAAAGTTCTATCTAAAGCTTTGCCCCCTTTTATACCACACTTGGCATATAGAAAGAAATGTCAAGACAAGGATCCACTGAGAGGCTCAATTTTTAGTTTGTGGTCTAAGGATTTTTCACCCAATAAACTCTTAAATCAATATAATAAAAGTATAAGTTTGGGAAGCAATCAAATTGTACTGGATAGATATCTTTAGAATTAGACGTACTTCTGGTGATCTTTACATTGATATATACTTCTATACATTTTTATTCTTTTATTTGCTTAAGAACCCAGTATATAAAAATAATACATTTGGCAAAGAGCAGAGAGTCTAGACGAGGGTATGTGTGTTAGAGGAAGGGATTCTAGGGATAATAACAGTGCCTAAGGGAGTGGACCTATAGGTAAAATAAGGAATTCCTTCCCCCAAAAAATGATCTTTCAGTGGACATAAATAAGATGAAATGAGTAGTGTGCTAGAGCCAGAAGAAAATTGAAGTTAAGCCTATGCAACAGAAAACACTCTTCTGTATCATCTCTAAGAAATGATCTATCAGAAAGTAGACTTTAATTTTTCCTTGATGAGGAAATCACTCTACCTTGATCTTCCCAGCTATTACTATTAGATAAAGGCTTTAGGTTTACTAACTGGAAGAGGGGTGACTTTTATTCAAAAGAGTAAGTAGATGGAAAGCAACCCTCTTTTGAGTTCCTTTCTCTTATATCCAAAGTCAATTCCAATTCCATTATCCTTTAGGAATTTCTTATCTCATGAAATAACAGAACAGGAAAGATAAACTATACAATACCATACCTTTGACAGATAAATAATATAACAATTTGTGGGTCTATCAACAGTCTTTGGCTATTTTTAAAGGAAAAAAAGAAAAGGAACTTCTTACATCAGATGGAAATAAATATAAAGGACAGCTTGAAGCAGAGCTTCCCCCTAACATCAAGTCCGTATCACCTTTCACATAGTCATTACAAGTTGCGAGAAACACCATTCCCTTGGCATGCATTCTAAGCACAAGTCGCCAAATTTAAAATAAAAATGAGCTCAGTGAGCTTTCTGAGCCTTGAGCATGATGTATGTCATTAACAGGTGAAGTTCAAACATCAAATTATGTGCACTACAGCAAATCTCTGCTGGCAAGAACAAAATTTAGAAGCTTAAACATGTGTGGAATGGAAAAGATAAGAGTTCTTCCCTGCAGAGACATCTTTCTGAATGTAGAAATATGTGAATAATCTGCTGGAAGTATATAGTACTGTTGCTTTAAGCTAGTAGTCCCATGCTGTCTGCATTTAGATGTGCCAAACACAGCTGTCAGGGTAAATAAATGAATATTTTAAAAAGCAATAATATAGAGGGGCAGTACCCATTTCTTACACATATTAATCAGGATTTGGAATGCGAAGGTAAAACATTGTGAAAGTATACCTATCAACCATCTTCTTAACAGGTCTAATCCAAATATCACTCCCAATGAAGAAAGCACATAAAATTAAGAAGGCAAAATAAAACAGCAAAATCTAAATAAGGAATGCTGGTTGATTTCTTTGTTTACACCTCTGAGTGTTACCTTAATCCTTTTAGTGGTGGAGGTAGCCATAGTGTCTAGATATCTCCCAGAACAAATCTTAGCCATGCATCCTTCCTAATTTGGGTGGCAGTGATGTCAGCAAGAGATGAATGAAAAGGGTGGAATAACTCTAGAATAGCCTGAAGGAAGAAAAATGTAACTCAAGGTTTGATTGGCAGATCAAAGGCACATAAAGAAAAAGACAAGAGCCTCAGGCAGCTCTTTCATAAACTAATAGCCCCTCAAAGAACATTTTGTTTCCCCCATAGGCCAAATTTCTGTGGGACCACTACTTTTTATCAGACCAGCATTTAAGAGCATGGCTACCTATGCAGAATTTTAGAAAAATAGTTGAAGATGGGCTAACAATTTTACTGAGTGAGCAAGTTTTATGGACAACTTTCTTCTCCTCAAAGAGTTTATAATCTAAGGGTAAATATACACATACAGTCATACGTACTACGGAGTAGAAAACTTAAAAATGGTGTATTTTTTTCCTGTTCAGTTATCTGTCCGAGACTCCTGGCCCCCAAATAAAAGAATAAAAAGAAACAAACATATGAAACTTCAGTATATTCAACCAAATTGATCATGTAGACAAGTAGAAAAAATCATACATTAAAGTGAGGTTTTTTTTCTTTTCCTAACAGTTTACTAAAACAATTCTGCATGTGTGAATGTCAACCCAGACATGCATGCATTAAAAAAATAGCAATTAATAACTTCTGTTTTGTACATTCAAACAGATGGCTGCTGTATGAATTTATTTAAAGAGGAAAATCTGATTGGTAATTTTCATGAGTCTTGTAAGATGTATCTAAGTGGTTGGAAAGATGTGATCATCATAGATTCAGTGTCTTTTTAGGTCAAATATAGATTACTCCTCTAAAACTAAATTCCATTGAAAGGGAAAATATATTAGTATGAGTGTATGAGCATATGGGCTCTGACCAATAACAACTATTTGTAATACGCATAGATTTTATATAAATTAAATTTGGGAACGTGTTTTAGGACCTATTCAATAAGTCATTTTGTATAGGTTTGATACCTGTAAATTTTTTTAAGCATACTCAGGAGATGGGAGAAGACAGAAAATACCAAGAGTAGATGAATGCTTTTTAATTTTTTCAAAAAGTATAGCCTCAGTTCTATAGGATATGATAAACTTTCACTGCTGTAAATAGAGCTTTTTGTCAGTTTTTTTTTAAATGGATAGTCATTGATATTTACTAACTGAATTATTGGAACTTTAATAATAAATTCATTATATGTTAGATCTGGAAACCATCTTGTCACATCTCTTTTTATATCTTCCTTATTTTTATATATTAGAATGATATTACCACCATATCAAACAGGGAGTGGAGAGAGGTTAAGCTTTCAAAAGCAGGATATTCATTGCACTACTTTAATGAAAAATCGCTAGTGATACACTATAAAACTGTTTAGTGACAACTCCTATTTTTTCTTTAAAGGAGAGGGAAAAATGGGAAGACACCTATTTAGAAAGTCTTCTATTTCATTTTCCAAGTAAGCATAGAAAACAAACAGGCCCCCAAATAGTGTTTTTAAATAAAGTTAATACCCTAGCTGTTTCTGATACAATCACTGATGGCATGGATTTTTGACACAGTGAAGAAGAAATCAAATTTAATAGGAGATATTAGACTTACATGGAACAGTTGTCAAATTTCTTTCAAAATGAAATCAAATCATAACTCCAATAACTGAAATCTTATCTTGTCTCTTTCTCATCTGTATTTACACAGTGCATTTTTATGGTGTATTACCAAAGACACTGAATGGTTATGACTTTAGTTTATTAAATTATGCTATTTCACCAACATAAGGCTTAAGCATTTATTGACAATTTGACCTTCACTATATTCAGGCAGGTAAGATTATTGTATATTTCCAGTCAACCATGAATGATTACAGGGAAATTGGATTTTATTCTAAATTTGTATGATAAGGAATCCTGGGAACAATATAGAATGTTGAGTTCCATATGATTTGTGAAGTTTTGGCATTATACCTGATATATAGAAATGTGCTGAAAACAACATTCTAAGGAAAATTGCTTTGTTTAAAAAAATGATAAGCATAGCTATATGATGCTAAATCAAAAAGTACTAAAAGTCAATAGTACAATCTAGAGATAAGCAATATACTAAGTCATTTATGTGTGTATACATACATACACACATACACACAAACACACACACATACATGCATACATACATCTATATCAATTATCCATCTTTATGACCTGTCCAATACTCTGTCTCCAAGGTTCCTCAACCTCTTTACCTTCAAAGTCTTTTAAATCTAGTTCCTATCATCCACTTACATGAGCACAGTTTGGATATTTCTATCCATCAGAGCAATTCTAATCACAGGGTTTCAAATTCTATAATTTCTTTCTCTTAAATGCATTTTTTTAAAACTTTGATTGCAAACTATTTTGAGGGTAGGATTTTATTCTTTATTATATAATGGAAACCCCACCCTCATTTTACTTTACCTTCTTGTGTGTGTGTGTGTGTGTGTGTGTGTGTTCATTTCCTTTAGAAGGAATAGCTAAGTTGGATGACCTAATACAGGCATAGTACCATATGCAAAGATATTCTCTAGAGGCTTCCTAACCATCTGAGAGTAAAGCTGAGACTGATAAAGAGACTTTTAAGTATGGTCCACAGATCTTGGATGGATATGGTACAAATTTGCCAATACATGCTCAATGGGAACCAACACAGTGATAGATGGTTCCCAAGCAAGAGAGGATCATGGGCCAGTTGAAGCCTGGAAAACTTTAGCAGTGGATAAGACTCTTAAACACGGGTTTGGATAAATTTATTGTATATGGAATTTGAAATTACTTTATTCAATTATAGTATTATCAAATTTTATATAATTTTTTTCCTTATTTAAATATTTTATGGTCTGAAGGAACTTCAGAGGTTATCTAATAATTAACATATATATAGTAGTTAGAGGTTTGTAAAATGTTTTACTAATATTATTTCATTTTATTCTTAGGACAACTTTGGGGAAATTAGGTGTTATTATTATCCCTATTTCACAGAAGAGGAAACAGACAGAAAGAGGTTCTGTGACTTCCCCACGGTCATACAGTTAGGAAGTGTCTGAGGCCACATTTGAACTCAAGCCTTCTTGACTTCAGGTCCAGTGTTTTATTCCCTACAACCACCTAACTGCCAGTAGGTAGAGTTGTAAAGGAAAAAGAGCTCTGTATGTGGGTATTCATAGCTTTTGTCAAAGGCACAGACAATATTCTCCTTCCATTTTCCCTACCTTTGGCAGCAACAGGGTCTTAAAGAAGTAATTTTGTAGAAGCAAAACCAAATTTCCCAGTCACGTGACTTATAATCTGAAGCCAAAAATTCAGGGATAAAATTTCAGGGGTGAGATAAACTGGTTTTTGTTCTTAGTGAAGGATACAAGAACATGGTTACCAATGAGCCCCCTGGGCAACACCAATTGGGTGTGTGTTCTGTCAGAATTTAGTGGGGAGGATAAGAAACTCTTACTGAAAAAAAAAGACAACTAGAGATCCCAATACTACAATTGGTTCTTCCACTCTTAATGATTCTTGTCCCAAGTTAGTGTCTTTACTAGATACCTGTCACATATTGCTTTATCCTCAGATTGGATTTAGTGTCTATATTTTAAGCAGAGAAAGGTCCTTGAATTCAGGAAGTGCTCAATAATTATTTGTTTGATTAAGAAAATTGACTGATTAAAGTTGAAATATTGTGCAGCCAAATTTTCTGTCAGTGGTTGTAAATAGCCTGAAATAATATATCTCATCTCACTATTGCCAGGAGAGAAATTAATATTGACAAAGAAGTAACTAGTTATAGACACCCATTGTGATATAATACTGAATGCAACTGGTCATTCTTTACTGAATCTCTTGTGGGAAATATATTTCCAATAGTATTCTTGTAAGAGTAAATGGGGTGGGGAGCATTCTGATTTAGAACTGATTAAAATTTCCTTCAAATTAACTCCACATTTCCTGCCTACTCATTATTTCAAAATGCTTAGAATTATGTACATAACTGAAGTACAAGAACATGGGAAATTTCGTCTATGTCAGTGGATTATAGGAAATGATGTTGGGCGTAATACAAGGAATAGTTACTGTAATACTGCAAGGACTGAATCTGATAGCAACCTCTATAACTTAATAGATGGACTTTAAAATTGTTGTGGCCAAAAGTGTCCTCACTCTCTGGTCAAGTTGATGATGAATTTCTGAACTTAGCTGGGCTAGTTCCCAGACAACAGATATGTCATCCATTTCTGAGCCATTACAGTAAACCCCTATTCTGATGTCTCATCTCATTGTGAAGGTGACCCTGGGCTCTCAAAAGTTTTGACAGCAGAACATGAGCTCTAGAAGATCACACATCACCAAACTGAAAATTCTATGAACACAACAAAATAAAAATATAGTACTGCTAGGGTATACCATAATTCAATATCTGCCCTGTGAGAAATGATTCATTTGGATCACTACTCTGCTCTAATCAGCATTAATCAGTTAGATATTTTACATAAATCATATAGGGATAATTAGATAACATAGATTCTTACATAAATCTTTATAATGGACCTCAGACTTTAATGTAATGTTCACTATTTGTTTAACAGTTATGAAGCTCACTTGCACAACCAAAAGAATATTGACAAAGATATCTCCATCATGTTTTACTCAAATTCTATGTCCAAACCCAGCAAGGGTGGGAAACCTGGCTTCTTTGGAAAGTCATCCAACTTATTTTTATACCTCTGAACCACTCTCTTGTTGTAATGGTAATATGGATTTGAAGATCTTCCAAGCCCTTTGTAATGGCAAGAAACAAGTACTTAGCATATTGTTTCAAGTTGAACTTCACTTATTATATCAAATCAAGCCTTTGTTAAAAAAAAACAGAACTTTTGAGTCCTACAGTCGGAGGAACTTGCTGATGCAATAGGAAGAGGTGGGGCAGGAAGTAACCAATGATCATATACAAGGAGAGGCCCAGATTGGAGAGAGTAGAATTGAGAACAGAACTTGTGGTGGCAGAACTGAGAACTGAGAACTGAACTGAGAAGTGAGAAGAGAATTGAGAAGAACTGAGAAATTAGAAGAGAGGGAAAATGGGAGGAAGGATGGCTGTGGTGCTGATACTTTGTATGTCTCTTTAGGATATTGCTGTTATTGTAGAAGCCCTTGGACCTTACTGCTGGTTCAGAAGTCTTGAAAGAATGTTTTCTTGTTCTATGTTGACAGAAATCCTGGAGGAGGGTCTTACTGATGTTTGCAGAGGTTCTAGGATGTGATGATTTGTGTTGATTTCTCAGATCTTGTTTGTGTGTCTATAATTGATTGTACAGTCAGAAAGTGAATTGATGATGGTGCCAGCAATGTGTTTAAATGTTGTTGTGGCTTTATTAAGCTTTTGTCTTCCCAGGAACAGAAAATATGAAGGACTTGATGTGAACCAGATTCTGTGAGCTTCAATATGAACAGGCACTGCACAAGGAGCAAGGCAACAAACTGAGAGCTGCCTGCTCTTTAATTCAGGTGACAGTTGGATTGAGTTGGGCAGGAGCTGGGACCATTGTAGAGTAGCCCTGGAAGCTAAGCACCTACCTTGAGTCAAGATGAAAAGACCTCTTCTTGTGTATTTCATGCAAACTGATAAGATCATGATTTATGGTGGCCTAAGGGAGGGAGGACTTTGTACACTGTATACTATACTCTTCAAGATGATGGAATTAAGAATGATTGGAAATCAATCTCCAATTAAGAAGAAAAAAGACTTTTTGACTGAGAGATTAAGACAATGTGACCTAGGGGTGGAGAACTCTGACCTTTGTACTTTGTGTCTTCTTGAGGATCTTGAGGATGCTTGCCTCCTTAAGGATGATTGAGTTAAGTTAGTACTGAAAGAAATCTTTTGCTTAGAACTTTCTAACCACTTTGGTGAAAACTGTGTGGCCACTTTAGTGATAATTTGTCATGTCATAACATTGCGAATGTTTTGCTCTAATGTACTGCTGAATAAATAAAGTTCACTTTACCATGTACTCAGAACCTTGAAGATGTTCACAGTGGCCATCCTCTGGAAAGCTGTTTGTGCTTGGCTTTACACTTGTCCAACATGGGCAGGTAGCCATCCTATGGCCATCTTATACCTACTTGGTCAGTGATGATTATCATTATTTTACCCAACTTGTGTCCCCCTGCTGATACATTAGTTGTAGCCCTGAAGAGCATGGTCTATTAACCAAAGAAATTCGGTAGTTTACCATGCCTTTTTATATTTGGGTATCAAATCCCATAAAAACAAGGTGAACCAGCAGCATCTCAGACTGTGAGGAAGATCTGGGGTCTGCTTTATTAGAGGTGAGAATGTGTCACTTAATAAAGTGCTATTGGCTTGATCTCTGCCTCAGCAGTCTTTCTTTCAGATAGGGCAATTAGAATCTCTAAAATGCTCTAGCTTCAAAGTAGTTCACAGTTTTTAGAAACAAATGTCTAGCTTAGCTGCAGTGGCCTCCAGGAAAAGAGACTCCACTGTCTCTTTCATTAACTTAGTCCAATTGCTACACAATCAACAACTCAAAGCAGTATATAATATCATTGTAATAACAATGGAAAGAGAAAGACCCTAGTAATGCTTACAATTAAGGTATTAAGAACAACCAAAAGACAAGGTATTAAAAATTGGCAAGAATAATATAAATTAGGGGTAGGGGAAGGAGAGGAAAGTGTAGGACTGAGTTGAAGAGGGAAATGTGGAGTTTAGGGGAGGAGGTTGCTCAAAAATAGCAAAATTCAGCCAATTCTATTAATATCCTTTTTATTGTTACCTATGATCCCCCTGGCCTTGCTCCCACTCAATACATTCAAGACATAACTTGGGGGCAGCTAGGTGGTATGGTGAACAGAGCCCTGGCCCTGGAGTTGGGAGAACCTGAGTTCAAATGTGACCTTGGACAGTTAACACATACTAGCTATGTGACCTTTGGGCAAGTCACTTAACCCCAATTGTCCTGCCTTTCTCCCTCCAAAAAAGAAAAAAGAAAGAAGAAAAGGAAAGGAAAAAAAGAAGGAAGAAAAAAAAGAAAGTTTAAAATTTTCATCATCTTCTCCACTTGCCTCCCACTTCTTAATTATCCTCAGGGTTGCTGGTTGTTAATCACCCATCTGTTCTTTCCTACATAAGGACCATACCAAGTTCTAAAATCTATCATAAGTTGTATCTCTGCCTAGAATTAAAATCTCTCAGGTGTCAACCAATCACATCCCTCCTTTTGGACCCAATTTAATCATTAAAATATATTTTCTTCTTTTCCATTTGTGTCTCATTGAAACATCTTTGAACATTACCATTACCTTAAGCAAGAATTTAATTAAAGTAGCAAGCAAAAGCATCAACATATGCTTTTGAAATATGCACTATACTATGCACATGCAAAGACTTGAAGCTCTTTTTCAGTGGCAGTTAAATAGCATCATTTAGAGTGTTGAGCTTGGAGTTAGGAAGAACTGAGTTCAAATCCAAACTCAGACACTTGCTAACTGTTTGACCCTAAACAAGCCATTTAATCTCTGTCTGCCCCAGTTTCTTCAACTGTAAAATACTAATACTTATCCAATTCCAGTTCAAATTTAGATGGTCTATAGGCAAGGCCTGAGGAAAACACTCAGTATGCAGTGACAAAGGCACTATCTATCTGGTATCCCACAGCTATCCCTGATCTCAACTTCACTACTTCTGAGTTAGTTACCTCTCTTACTTGTGTGTCCATTGATATATACCTCTTTCCCTTTAAGGTTGCAATGGAGTCTGTAGGGAGATAGCTTTGACCAGCTAATGAAATCCCTCCTAAGTAAAATTCCAAAGGAGAATTAAAGACTGCTTGATCCTAATTACCACTGACCTTCCTCTTTTCTGTGTATTTTCTCTTTTGTACCTTCTACTAACTTGTGTCACCTGCATGATTATTTGAGTCAAAATATATTCACTACCACCTGGAAGCGACATACTCCAATGCAATCTTTTTTTTTTAATTTTAATTTATTTTCTTGGTTACATCATTCATTTCCACAAGGTTTTGAGTTACAAATTTTCTCCCCTTTTTGTCCCTACCCCCCAGCCCAGAACATTGATCCCACTGTAAGACCCGTCCCACAAT
>JAQQSW010000078.1:0-49176 GCA_028646575.1 Pseudocheirus occidentalis
AAACAGTTACAAAGAAATAAAAAAATAGAAAGCAATGTGAAATATCTCCTTGAAAAAAGAAAAAAACACTGACCTGGAAAACAGATCCAGGGAAGAAAATTTGAAAAGTTTTGGTCTACCTGAAACCCATGAGCAAAAAAAGAACTTGGAAAGCATCCTTCAAGAAATCCTCAAAGAAAATTGCCCTGATGTTTTAGAATCAGAGGACAAAATAGAACTTGGAAGAATTCATCTTCAAAAAGATCCCCAAAAGAAAACTCCTAGAAATGTTATTGCCAGGTTCCAGAATACCCAGTTAAAGGAGAAAATATTACAAGCTTCCTAGAGAAAACCATTTGAATACTCTGGAAGCACTATCAAGATAACCCAGAATCTGGCAGCTTCTACACTGAGGGATCAAAAGGGCCTGGAATACGATATTTCAAAGATTAAGGGGGCTGGGATTAAAACCAAGAATCAACTACCCAGAAAAACTGAGTATATTATTCCAGGGGAAAATATGGTCATTCCATGAGGTGGAGGACTTTCAAGCATTCTTGCTGAAAAAACCAGAGCTGAATAGAACATTTGACAATCAAACAGAAGAACCATGAGAAGGTAAACATGGGGAAGAAATCATAAGGAACTTGTAAAATTTAAATTATTTACATGCCAATATGGAAAAACGATAATAATAACTTATGAAACTTTTCTTAGCATGAGGATAGGTGAAGGGAATACAAATGTATATATATGTATACTTACACATAGCTACATATAGGAGGCTAGGTATGTGTATGAATACATATCTGAGCATGTGTGTATATGTGTATATAGAGGGTATAGGACAAATTGAATACGAGGGGATGATACTTTAAAAGATGAAATTCTGAGGGGGGAGAGGACTAGAATGAGACGAGACAGGGAGAGACAAAATGGGGTTAGTCATCCCATAGAGAAGAGGCAACGGATAACTATTACAACTTTACTTTCAATTACTCTCATTGAATTTGGATTAGGGAAGAAATGGCATAAACTCTAAACTGGGCATCATGCCACACAGGAGAGTAGGGGGCATGGGGATGAGAGGGGGGATGACAGAGTGGAGGGCAGGGTCTGGGAAGGGATGCTGGAAGCACAAACTTCAGTAAAGGGACAGGGAGAGGGTAGAGAACAGAACAAGGGGGGGAGGGATAGAAAGGAGAGACAGATGATCACTTTCACAGTATGTCCACTATAATCACACTTCCACAGCCTGTATTGAATTGATTGTCCTTCCAGTGGGGGTGGGGGACAAGGGAGGAATCGAAAGAATCTAGAACTTAAAGTTCTGCAATATCTGCGATTATGAATTAAGATATACAGGAGCTGGGATAGGGATACCCTCCCTGCCCTACCAGAAAGTAAGAGAGCAGAGCAGGGGAGGGGCTTTACAGTGGGATTGCTGTTTTACGGTTGGGGCAGGGGCAAGTCGGGGAGAAAATTTCTAATTCAAAAATGTAATGAAAATGAATGATGTAAACAAGAAAACAAATTAAAAAATATTTTAAAAAAGGAAACTGAGTCAACCATGGTTTTGTAACTTGCTCAGGATCACACTATTATTAAGGGTCTGAGATTCAATTGTATAGCACTCTATCAGAACACCTAGTTAGAAATGCACCAATTTTACACTGGGAGAGATTTTTTTTCCCCAATGATAAGATTTTACCAACTGGAAGATCTAAATATTTTCTGATTGCATTAACAATTCTTGGCTTTTGTCTCACTCAATAAATTGCCACAGATGAGCATGATAATGTACTTAAGGACGAGGATATTGTCCCTTGCCTAAAAGGAATCTAATTTATGTAATATGGTGAGTTGATGAAATCTCCAAGGAAAAAAGGAGCAAGGAGGAGAAATAAGTAACTAAAGAAAAGACCATACCCTAAACTAACATTCAAGGGCAAGATAGTCATAGACTAGAAAAGATTTAGCCACTTTCCACTTTCAGAACTGAAGTAGGAAAAGAAAGGATTTCATGTTGACCAATAAATTCTACTCAACATCACTCATCAGCGTGACACATAAAATCTGGAATGGCAACTTATGAAAATACATAAAGAATGTCATGTGCTTTAGTACTTCAAACTATTCATTATTCCAGTGTTACTGGTGGTAGTCCATTCATCCTAATCATATCCTGCCACCCTCCATGCCTCAGAAAATAGACTGAGAATCTCATAAGGTCAGAAGCATTTTCTTTTTTTCACTGAGCCTTAGGAAAGAGTAGAGAGGAGTTGGAAACAGTATCCAAGAAGCTATGACTATGGTTGGCAGTCTAAAGGCTTTGAAATTTGGTATGAGCCACCATACCTTGGATCAGACCCTAACACTGTGTATGTTAAGAATACCTGCAAAAATAATGGAAGATAAGTGACTCAAGATCATATTGACATCTACTGGGGACCAGATGATGATCTAAACATAAGTGGTATGCATTCTAGATGGCAGACAAACCAAAGAGCATCATTAGAAGCAGCTATCAAAGAGATTGAACAAGCAAAGATCCAAAATAAGGACAGACTTACATGTGCACAAACAACCGATTTATTGCCAAAGGTATGAATGAATGGATGGCTAACTGGGAAAAAAATATATGGAAAAGAAGTTAAAATAAAGATGTCCACAGAGACAAATTCACTGAGCTGGGTAATATGACTTAGGGAATGAATGTTGAGTGGAAGTATGTACCTGCCCATTTGAAAGTTTAAAACAGTGATGAAGCTCAAAGATTAGCCAGAGTAGGAACTTGAAAGTGAGAAAAATCAATCAGTACTTGCAGATGGTGAAATTTAATCTCCACATCATTTTCTCTTTACTCTCCTCCACTCCTTTTGTTAGAGCTACTTTCCATAGTTGTCTTTGGTCATATTTTTTCATATGCTTTCTTGGATTTTCCATGTGCTATCTTATTTTTTTTCATTAATATAAATATAATACTCTATACTATAATATAAACATACTATAAATGACTTTATAAATTGTTCACATATCCTGATATTAAGAGATAGACAAGTATCAGGCTGGTGAGGTAACACAGTGAATAGAGTACCAGTCCTTTAGTCAGGAGGACCTGAGTTCAAATCCAGCCTCAGACACTTAACACTTACTAGCTGTGTGACCTTCAGCATGTTGCTTTAGCCCAATGGTCCTGCTTTCCCCCTACAAAAAAAAAAGAAAGACAAATATCCTCATCTCTGTTATATCCAACTGAACTCTGACTTGCTCAAGTCTTGCCCCAGACCACCTAGAAACCAATACAGACTACTTGAATGCTCACATGACTTGGGGTAATGCGAGTTACCAATTTTTCCTTCAGATAAAATAGACTCTGAAATGAACCTTACCATCTGCCCTAATACTTCTTTCTTGGCTTGACCTCTTTGCCCTGCTTGTATCCCCTACAGTAAGCCACTTTTGTCTGATCTTCTGACAACCTAAAGATACCTGCCTGCTCTTGCAATCTGCCCCTCTGGTGCCTTCTTATGACTTTTAGTACTTAGAAATTTTAAAAGACTTTTCATTTACCTAGTAACTGAACTCTGTTATATATTGTCTTCCTCTCCCTCTATCCAAGTGTGAACTTGAAGATGCACTGTCTTTCTGTACTTGTCATCTATTCCCACTGCTGAGCATAGCATTTGGAACTTGGAAGAGATAGGAATTCAATAAATGATTCTTCCTTAACAAAATAACAAGTAGACTTCATGACAGGTCATAACTTAATCAACCTATGACTCTGTGGTTGATTCTGGTGATGAGGGTCTATGACCTTACCTAAGGTGCCTTCCAGACAACAGAAATATAGCTCATTGGCCCACGATGGCAGCCTTCCCACATAGTTACAGACTTCCAGAGCATAAAACCTACCAACAGCCTTCAAGACTCCATCATGAGGAAACTTATTATGAAGAACAAAGCAAAAATGACTGATATTTATGTTCTTTAGCTAAATTTAGTCCTTGTCATACCAATTTATATTAGCAAAACTATACACTAACCTGTGATTAAACCACTCCAAAGAAATACTCAATGCTCCAAGTGTTTAATATATAAATGTATTCATTTATGTGTTTGTAAATATGTGTGTGTCTATGTATATATATCTTCTCCACTTTGCATCTGCTTCTGTGGTTTGAACTCAACAGAACAAGATACCTCCATGCCAGGTATCCCCCACTGGCTCCTCTTATTCTGCCTCTTTTTTTGGTGTCGTCTCCCTTAATTAGATAATAAGCTCCTTGAAGCTATGAACTTCTTTTAATTAATTATATCGCTAGTGCATAGCACAGTACCTGTGCATAATAAGTGCTTAATAAATGTTTGTATGAATATGAATGTTTGTACATACATTCATATGTATATATGTGTGTATGCATGCATGCAAGTGTCCATGGAATAAGAAACTGATCTGAACTAAACTTGGGAGTCATGGAGATGATTCTAGTTTCAACTTCTATTGTAATATTCACTAACTTTGTGACCATTGGAAGTACATAATCCCTCCACTACAGAGAGCACTGGAATGCTATACGTTGCAGAACATTTTTTAAAATTTCTATTATATTGAAATAATATGGAAAAAGACCCTTACCTGGCTTAGAAAAGGGAAGGAAAGGGGAAAGAAGGGAAAGGGAGGGTAGGGGACCATATACTCATTTCTATTCTAAGCCAGGAAAGAGAAGAGGATACTGTTTCCATATAATGTTGCTTTTGAACTCAGGAGAAAGTTGTAAAATCAAAGTTCTCAGCATGAAATGGGATTTAAATATTAGCTAAATCTTACCACTTATTTGCCAAGATTTAAAGGAGCATTATTCATATGAATCATCTTCAACATCTCCTTAGTAGACTTATTCCTTAAATGAGAGCATGAATTTGTTTTATTAAGATGCATTTGGATTTTCTTTTAATTTTCTAATAAAAATGCATTACTTGGGACTGTCAGCTTTGCAAGCTATGTTTGTAAAATTGTTTTATGGAGGGCATATTTCTACAGTTAGGCTAAGTATAGAGCTTCTTTTCCCATAAGCTACTCACTGTGTAGAAAAGAAGAGATTTTCTACATACAGAAACTCAACAGAAAAAAATGCAGAAATGAATTTGCACTTAATATCTTCCTTTCAGTCAATTATACTGATCACCTCTGAATTTTAGTGAAGGGGGGAAGGGAAGGCACTTCAAAGCAAATGGCATATAGACAATATATTCTTTGTGACAGCACCAGATTGCCATTTGGTTTTCTCAATTAATTGGTGCTTATTTACTTCGCAAAGATGGAGTCCAAACATGAATGTAATAGTCACATGTCAAATTACAATAGTTATGGTTATATTTGTACTAGCTGGCCTTCCCAGATGCTGGGAAGTGAGGGTGATGAGGAGAGTTTCCAAAGGTTAGTACTCAAAAGTGCTGTCATTATTGTGGTTGTTATTGTTGGTTATGATGGAAGCATGTTTCCAGGAAAACATATCCCAACATGATATAGTGGCTGGTCTAGTCCAAGCCAATTAAATGACTATCCAGAGCCTACTATAATAAAAAACCCCCACTAAATGCCTCAATAAAAAAATGAAGAATAGCTTTTGTACCCAAGGAGTTGTAAAGCTTTCCAGAAGACTACTCGTATGAACAGCTTTCAAGATTCTGATCATACACTATAGTAAACTCTCTATTAAGTAACAAATTAAGACAAAACATTCACAGAAATCAAAGTACATTATTCAAAATGTTATAATTTAACAGCTAATCACTAAAATGGCCACACAGTTTTCAACAAAGTGGTCACATAGTTTCATGCAGAAGATAACATTCATTTAGTAACACAATAATTTAGTAAGTCTTTAATTCAATCATCCTTAAGGAGGCAAGCCTCCTTAATTGGCAAATCTTACAAAGATAAAAGTCCTCCAACCCTAGGTCACATTGTCTTAATCTCTTCAATCAAAAGGTCCTCTTTCTTTTTAACTAGAGAAGTCCTTAATTCAATAATCTCAACATAAAGGTCACAGTTCTCCACTCCTAGTAAATCATTATGTTCTCAGTTTGCATTAAATAACCAAGGAGAAGTCTTTTTTATCTTAACATAAGGCTGGCTCCCCACTTCCATGGTTCATTTTCCATGGTCCCAGATCCTGCCAGGACCTTGTTATTCAGCTCCTTGTCCAATTCCTGTTCCATACTGAATATCATAGTGCTTAGTCCTCCTCAAGTCCTTCACAGTTTTCTTCCTTGGAAGGCAAAGCTTAACAAAGCCACAATAACATTTAGGCACTTTGCTGGCACTATCATCAATTAACTATCTGCCACAAGTTTTCTCCTTTTCCACCACAAGAACTCCCTTCTCAGTTCTTCTTTTCCAGCCTGGGCCTTTTTTTTAATATATGGCCATTAGCTCCTCCCCTTTATTTTGCAGGGGGTTACAAGTTCTAAGGTTCACAAGTTGTGGGATTCACAAGTTCTGGATCTTAATACTAGACACAATCATGGGCTGAATCAAGGTGTTAGCTACTGTTGTGTTAATTAAATAACAGGAACAAGGTGTTAATTCAATAGCTGAAAAAAGGTGTTAACTACTTCTTTGCTTGCCATTATAGGCATTTGCATGCTACTCAGAGTGGTGGGAGTGGGAAGAAATTGCTAAATAGGTTGATATATGTATGTGTATTTGAAAATGAGGGAGAAAATATCAAGAAATTAAGGAAAAAATGTTTAAGGGGAATTATCCCAATAATTATGCATTAACAGAAGTTACACCTCTGAAAAGGCAGTGATGAAAAGAAAGTGCATTGAAAGCTTCAAGGACAATCTATGCAAATTATAGAGGTGAGTGATGGAAAGTCAACTTTAGGGGGAAGCAAGCCATTTGGTTACATCATGGGGTGTATCATGCATGAAAGGCAACATACATGTGTTGAAAAGTAACAATGTTCTGACAGTCTGGGTTGATAACACACATTATAGAAGTCTTTAAATGTCAATTTGAAGAGTTTCTCGAGAACATCAGTTTATGTATTTCTTGTAAGGTAGGATTGTTGTTACTATGAGAAAGTGATATTCCTTTTCACATTTGCTTTCCTCAATAACTTTGCAGGAATCATAGCTGAAACCAGAGAAAACAAAAAAAGGTAACAAATTGGGAGTTAGTGCCTCCCTCGTCCTTTCCATCCTCCTTCTTTTTTCTCTTTCTCCCCCATGCTAGGTTTGGACCAAAGAGAAAACTGAAAATATAGCATTATTTATTCCACCAGGCTGCTCCTTTGAAACTAACTTTTGTTAAAGAATTAGAATTTTAAAGACTTTCAAATACAATATGTGACATGTATAATTCTATTCTAACATAATGAATCATATAGAGCATGTGGTTGTATGTTGTTTTTTATTTGTTTTTGTTTTTTCTCCATTCCGTCAGTTACATGTTGATTTTCCAGTCATACATGATGAGTATGAAATTGAAGATTTGGCCCACAAAAGATTATTCCTTCTGGTGATGGAAGTACCAACTTATGGGAGAGAACTTAGTGGTGTAAAACTGAAAATCTATCAGGAAAATGTGTCAGATCTGAAGATTGCTAAATGTAAGCTTGAAGAGGCAAGGATTCATTGAAGAGCAATAAAGTCAGAATATAAAAGGCTTCAACACCTAATAATATATTTAATGACAATATACAAAATACTTTTATTTGAACAACTAGGATGTAAACAGATGGGAATAATGGTATTTATCTACCTTTACAAGATTCAAATTTAAAAACCTAGATGACATAAAATATGTTTTAGCATAAAAACAATGTTGTGGAATTCAAATTCCTCAAATAAGGGACAGAGTTAATGTAATATTTTGTTTTTCTTTGTGGTACCTTCTGACAGGTCAGACAGTTCTCCACATAATTCCAGGGTACTAGTGGCATACCTGTTCATTAAGAAATAGAAAGGCTTGCTCATCTTGGATATATGTTAGACCAAAATTATGAAAAAGAAAATATTGAAATAAGAGAACAGTGACTTGTCAAAGTAATACCATGGTAAGATACTTATGAGTATTTCTTGGATAAGCTGCAAAGTTGACTAAGGACTCCAAGAAGAAGTTAGAGGAATAGGAGGGGAGCAAGAGGAGAATTCAACATTGCCAATTGGTGCCCACTTGAGGGTTATGTTACTGCACTGTCTTCTCAGACAGATTTCACCGAATTGTAACTTCTATACTTACCCTTATTTCCCCTAATATTGCTACCATACTGGTACAAACTACATACACACAGACACACACACAGACACACACACACTGTGTGTACACACTGTGTATGCATATGTTTAGACGCATGCATACATGTGTGCATGTGTGTATTTTATATGTTATATGTAATATATGTATTTTGTATACTATATTGTATGTGTCTGTGTGTATATATGCGTATATACATGTATGTGTACAACTAAAATAAACACTCTATGTTTATTTTTGCTGTACATAGCTGTTTGCATGGTCTTTCCCCCATTATTCTGTGAGCTCCTGGAGAATGAGACCAGTTTTTTTCACTTCTTTGTATTCCTATCACTTACCAAAGTGTCTGAATTGGAGTAAGCACTTAAATGCTTATTGCCTGACTTCTTGTTATAGGATTTTAATGGCCACTTATTCCATCTAGAGAAAGAAAAAGACAAATTCCTCCAAATGACATTTGAATCTCTTCCCAGTATGATGCCAAACTCTTTTTCTAAGTGAATGTCAGTTTACCTTCACTCACACATTCTATTCCAGTTAAAGTAAGCGATTTGTGGTGGAAAACCCCCATGGATTTGCACAAAAATGTTTCTTATGCTTGGGATACTTTCCTTCCTTGACTCTGTCTCTTGGAACTGTTGCCTTCCTTCATAGCTCAGGCCAGTGACTATGTTCTAGAAAAGGTCTTATTCAATTCCCATACTTGTTAGGTGTTTTCCCCTCCAGATTTAATTTGTATGTCTTTTGTAGAATTATGTAGGGGCAGCTAGGTGGCACAATGAATAGACCACTGGCCCTGAAGTCAGGAGGACCTGAATTCAAATCTGACCTCAGAGCCTTGACACACTCACTAACTGTGTGAATTTGGGCAAGTCACTTAACCGCAACTGTCTTGCCTTCTGCCCTCCACAAAAAAAAATGTACTGACTTAACTTTGTGCCACTTGCACAAAGTGTCTTGTCTCTCCCTTCTTGGAATTTGATGGGAGGTAAGCTACTATATATCAGCTATTACATGAATAATAGTTTTTTGTGTTACCAATGTATACTACAGTGCCTAGTACATAGAAGGAGCACATTGCTATTGTTCAGCCATGTCCATCTCCTTTTAAGTACTTTCGAGGTTTTTTTTGGCAAAGACTGAAATAGCTTGCCATTTCCTTCCCCAGTTTATTTTATAGATGAAGGACTAATGCAAATAGTGGTTAATTGACTTGTTTAGTGGCATACAGTTAATATTTGAGGCCAGATTTGAACTCAGGAGGATGACTTCCTGATTCCAGGCTTGGCACTCTATCCACTGTGTCATCCATCTGCCCTGGGGAAGAGCATAATAAGTTCTGTTTTAATTAAATTGCACATTAACTCAGGAGATGTATCAACTCAAAGTCTACATAGCATGGAAAATAGACCCAAATGTTTTTGTTGGGATTCAGGACAATCTATGTATTATCTCTAAATACAGGAACTACTCGATGTAAAGCAACATAAAAACTACTTATTTTTTGCCATGTGCCAAAAAAAAATCCATGGCAATGTAATGTCATTAATGAATAGAGAGTAGTCATGGAAGTGAGAAAGACCTCTTTTCAATTGTTGCCTCTAAAATCAACTAATAGCATGACTTTGGGTAAGTTATTTAACCACTTTTGGTCTTAGTTCTTCATTAATAAAATGAGAAATTTGGACTTAAGGGCTGCTGCTATGGTTCTTTGAAGATCTGAATCTATGATCCTGTCATCTTCCTAGGTTTTCAGGCAACTCTAAGACTACATATAAATTAGACATTAGTTGTCAGTTTAGATCAGATTGATGAAGTTAGTACATCTGGAATTCTGGAAAAGATAAATGCTAGAGAGCTTTGACATGAAGTGCAAGGTATTTGGCTAAAGCAGTGGGAATACAGAGATGAAAAAGAAAGACTTTTTGTCCTTAAGGGGATATGACAAATATGCATTTTATTTTTTTTACCAGATCTATAAATTGTCACAAAGCCCCAGTTGATTAGTGATCTATTGATGTAAATTGACCTCTCATCTACAACTCTGAGTCTCAAAAAAGTAACCTGTGACACAAAGAGGTTAAATGGTTCAAAAGGATAGCACAGCAAGCCCACCTCAGAGGAAGAGCCCAAACTCAAGCCTTCCTACAAGTATAATTCTCCATCATACCACACTGTCTTTCAAATAAAATGGTAAAAACAAGGTAATTTTCAGAGGGACATAGATCAAAACAATGCCTTAGGTAGAATGTTTTGGTATATTGTGTAATATGGAATGAAAAAAGGAAAAGATTTCCTATAAAAAGTGAAACAAAATAAAAGACTACTTCAATACTCCATGCAAGAGTAAAGGAAAGGATAAATGAAGGTAATGCTCACTTGAGGGAAAGAAGGAGTAAGATGTCAACAGTATAACCATTAAGTCACTGGATTTGCCCATTGATTAACAATAGGTTCAAGGAAAAGTAAAGAATAGAGGAAACTGAGGTTGTGGAGCATGGTTGTAAGAATGGTTAATTCCTTTGCCCTCTGTAATGCCATGCATACAGCTTTTTAAAAAAATTTCACAAAATTTTTCCCAAAAGAATGCTACTGCGAACAGCTTTTAAGGTTCTGATTACACATTATAATTAACACTCCATTTATTCCATTACAAATCAAGGCAGACATTCACAACAAATCAAAATATAGTGTTCACAACAACACATCTTCTCACAGAGAGTCACAATATATGATTTGTCGCAATTTATTGAGTTTCAAAAAAATTCAAGTATTTTGTTATGTAGGTGTTATTGAATTACACACACAGTGCGCTTGTGCATGTAGTAAATTCTACAATCTTAAAAAAAACTTTTACAAATTTGTACCTTAAAGTACAATGTGCTTAAAGACTTCTTCAATATATCTTGTAATATAGCAGGGCTAATGCTTCCCATATAGCCATATACTGGCTAAGTAGGTCAAATGAAATAATGTAACTAAACTGACATTGGGAAATTTGTGGATTTCATTCATTTCAATGAGTCTTCTGACTTTAGTGAATAGCAAGAATGCTAGAATCCAGTTTTGTATTAATATTTATGTCCTCTTACAATTTAGTTATTTATTTTCTTTTATGAATTTAGATGCTCTGAGATTTAGAGCATATAAGGTCAATATTGATATAGGTTTGTTGACTTAGTTTCCTTTCAGTTTAATGTAATTTCCTTGTTTACTTCTGTTTAGTGACTTTTTTTGTTTTCAAATTCAGTGCTCTTTCCCTTTCCACTCTTCACTATGTTTTTCAGTATCTCTGATCTCTCAAGTTCATTAATTGAGGTTCTTATACATATGCCATGAACTAACAGGCATCTAGGAGTTCATAAATGTGAATCACATGATGCCTCAATACTCCTCTTCCTTCTGGTAACAGGGTTAGGAAAAATTGGATTATTTGTTGTAAAGGAGTTCATTACTGAGGGGATGAGATAATTCAGTGAGTAGTGATAGAGATATGAGAGAGACAGAAACAGAGAGAAGAGACAAAGATAGAGACAGATATGGACAGAGAGAGGATGAGGGGGAAATAGTATTTTTAATTAACAGTAAAACATTAAAAAGCTGATCATAAGGGAGTGTTGTGAGAACAAAATAAAAATATTTGTATAGTGCCTTACAGGTCTTAAAGTATAATAAAAGACTGTTGTTATTCAGTCTTGTCCAACTCTTTGTGACCCTATTTGGGGTTTTCTTGGCAAAGTTACTGGACTAGTTTGCCATTTACTTCTTCAGCTCACTTTACACTGAGAAAACTGAGGCAAACAGGGTTATGCAATTTGCCCACAGCCACAAAGCTCGTTAAGTATCTGAGGCCAGATTTGAACTCAGGAAAAGGAGACTGTCTGACTCCAGGGCTGATATTTTATTGACCAAACTGCCCCCAATAAAAGACTAGCTAACCTCATCACCACCACCACCAATGTCATCATCATCATCATCATCATCATCATCATTGTCATCATGCCGAGCCAGATTCATAATTATGATCATTTGGTCCTTCTGACTCCAAATTCACTTGTCCCTAAGCCTCAGTGTCATTCCCCAGACAATGTGTACCTTTTTCCAATTTATTATTGTTTTTACAGCAAAAAGAGCTCTTATGAATATCTAGTGTATATTGGACCATACTTTTTGTCTTATACCCCTTATTTATCTATTCCCAGTAGTAATAGTTGGTATAAAAATGTAGAGGAAATTTGCTGACTTTTCTTAGAGAAATCTATATTTCAAGTATCATCTTTTTTCAGGTGAGATGTGATAAGGTTGAATGTAGAGAAAGTTGTTCTAAGGGTGAGAAAACTATGTGTTTATTAATGTCCATCTCTAACACATGTACACATATAAAGATATATCTCCACATGTGTAAAGGGCAGCTTCCTGGAACAATATCAGTCAATAAACATTAAGCACCTACTGTTTGCCAGGTAAGGTGTTAAGCTGCAGGAATTCAAAGAGAAGCCAAAACCAGTCCCTGAGTTCAAGGAGTTTACAGTTTTAAATGGGGAGACCACATGTAAACAAATATGCAAAGCAAGCTATACACAGGATAAGTAGCAAATAATCAACAGAAGGAAGGTGCTAGAATTCAAAAAGGACTAAAGAAAGTTTCCTGTAGAATTTGGAATTAATTTGGGACTTAAAGGAAACCAGGAAGTATATTAGTATGAACAGAGGAGAGAGAGGACTCCAGCCAAGAGGAGTGCCTTGTTTGTGGAACATCCAGGAGGAAGGTTTTTGAGGATGAGTATATTTTGGGGAGTAAGATGTAAGAAGAGTAGAAAGAAGGGAGAGGGCCATGTTTTTTAAACTCTATAACAATCTGGTTAAATTATTGCAGCATTGCAGTATTTCATTCCAACCAAAGCCATAGTCCTCTCTGGATGGGGCTCACCTTGATATGGAAGAAAGATTCAATTAAATAGGCTTCTGGAAATTTCTCTTGGGTTAAATAGAATGATAGGAGGCAGTGGAGGGGGCAGCCTTGCCATATTATGCCCAATGGCAAGAGGGAGAGGACTGATGGGAATGTTCCTATAATGTAGGGAAAAATCCATGGCAACAGGGAGTCTTGACCACAAGTTTTCTAGCTGCTTCCCACTCTAATAGTATCATCAAGGATCAAGATTTCCATAATTTTAACGGAGGAAGAGTTGGGGATTTTCATACAAGGATGGGCCTGGCCTGATCACTTACATTTGCCATTAGGTTGGTTGAGTCAAAGCTGTCTCCCTTTAAAGCTTTCCATACAGATTACTCTAAAAATCTGGTGCGTCCTAATGACTCAATGGTCTTGGAGTTGACATATAAATAGTTACATTCTCCATTGCTCTTGAGTCATGCTTTCTCATGAGGGAAGTTTTGAGAAGGGACTTTCAGGATCACAAAGTTGAAACATGCTTCCAATTTGTAGATTGTATTGATGCCTCACTGGTCTTAAGCCTCAAATTTGTAACAGTTATAGTTGTTTGTAGAAGGAAATCCCAGTCACCATGAAGATTCCCTCTGATTACTTGGCAGTTTGGTCAGCCAGAGCTTGTCTATTGAACTGGTCACACTTGGCTACTGCTTACCCTGCTAGCCTATAGGGCTCAAACAACAGGACTCAGAGGATATGGGGATAGGTTTCCAGGCATCAAGGTTCCCACCAACAGTTGGAAGAGTGGAAATTGGGGGCCCAAAGACCCAGCAACAAAAAAAAAACAGGGTAAGCCAGGCACCATGCCAGCAGGGTCCCAGGGCACCTCTGCCTCCTATAGCCCCTTGAAAACTTGTAGAGGAGAGGGCTATTTTAAAAAGGTCTTTGAATGACAATCAAAGCATTCTGTTTTTGCTCCTGGAAGTAAGAGTAAAGCACTGGAGCTTACAGGGTAGAGGGATAACATGACCAACCTGTACTTTGGGAAAATTACTCCAGTGGCTAAATTGAGGATGTATGGGAACAGAAAGAGCTTTGAGGCAGGCAAATCCAGGAGCAGGCTATCCACTTGTCTATATATGAGGAGATGAGGGCCTGCACCAGATTGATGATGCAGTCTGAGAAGAAAAGAGAGTATATTCAAGATATATTATAAAGGTGGAACTGACAGGTTTTGGCCATAGTTTGGATGAGGGAAATGAATGATTATGGGGCATCCAGGATGACTCTGAAGTTGTGAGCCTAAGAATCTGGGAGGATGGTATTGCACTCTATAGTAATAGAGAAGGAAGAAGAAGGAGAGAGTTCAAGCAGAAAAATGTTTTGTTTTGGACATATTGAATTTAAGGTGACTACTGGACATCCAGTTCAAGGTGTTTTAAAGGCAGTTAGAAACATAAGATTGGAAGTTGGGACAGAGATTAGGGCAGGATGGATAGAACTGAAAATTTGCATGAAATGGCAATTAAATCTATGGGAGCTTATGAGATCACTAAGAGAAGTCATATAGAGGGAAAAGAGAAGATGGCACAGGGTAGGATTCCAAGAGACACTTATGGTTAGAAGGCATCATCTGGAGTGGTATCCATTAAAGGAGTCAGAGAAGGAATGGTCAGGTAATTAGGAAGAAACCAAAAGCGGTATCCCCAAAAAACTAAAGACAAAAGATAATCAAGAAGGAGAGTGATCCACAGTGTCAAAAACTACAAAGAGATCAAAGGATCAAATATTTCAAAAGATCAAAAATTTCCTTAATATCAAAAGATATTAAGGAAAGGCCACTGGATTTAGCAAATTCATTCTCATCAGCAACTTTGAAGAGAGCAGTTTAAGTGTAATGAAAAGGTAAGAAGCCATATTGGAAGGGGTTAAGAAGAAAGGATAAAAATGAAAGTGGCAGCATCCATTATAAATGGTCTTTTAGAGAAGTTTAGCTAGAGTAAAAAAGGGCAAAGGAGACAGATGTTGATATGCTGGGGGACAGAAGGATCACATGAGCTTTTTTTTAGGATAGGGAAGACAAATACATTTGTAGACAGTAGAAAATGAGCCAATATAGAGGAAAAGGTTTGTTTAAAAAGTAAAAATAATGAGAATAATGAAGAGGATATCCATTGAAAGACACAGGGTAGAATGGGATCACTTGAACAAGTAAAGGGGTTAGGCTTGGTAAGGTCCCTTCATCATGTGAGATAGAGGAGAAAGAGGAGGAAGTAACAGAAGGCATCTGAGGGATAAGACAGGAGAAGGGGGAGTTTCTACCACTTAGTCTCAATTTTTTTGTCTGTCAAATACGAGGCAAGTTTCTTATCTGAGAGAGTAGGGGGAGGGGGAATCCTAGGAAATTTGAGGAGAGATTTTAAAAAAACCAGGAAGAGCTGATGTGGAGAATCTGGTAGTGTGTTGACAGGGAGGTATTGTAGGTTTGCCTAGCATCAGTGAGTGCTCAATTGGAATTATGAAACATAAATTTGCTGTGAACTCAGTAAGAATAGTTGTGTCATTTTCTATACCTTTGTTCAGCAGCACATTATCAAGGAATGGTGGTAGTGACTCAAAACTAAGGCCTAGCTAGATATAATCAGTGATATTAGAGGGCTAGAGGTTCTACGGAGGAGGAGCCTATAGAGTTAATTTGGTTCAGTGAGGAATCAAGTTGAAGAGAAGGGAGAATTACTAATGCAAGAGAAAAAACCGGGGACAGAATCAGGAGGCCAAGAGATTGCAGGTCCCAGTAAGGATGAAGAGTAGGACTATGTAAGGGGAAAGAGAAGTGGAAAGATGAAATTTCACAATTCTTGAGCAGACAGGTGTAGGAGACAATACTATACAAGGACAACCATCAGTAAAGATGTCCCAAGATGAGAAATGAAGCATCAGTGTGACAAACAGTGAGGATTTCGGGTCAAAGGGTTGTAGAAGAGTAAGGGGGAGAGTAAAGTATAAGAAGAAAGGAAGTATAGGAATTTGCCAAGATATGAAAAAATTTCAAAATCAAATAGATTATTGTATATTTGTTGCTGAAGGAAATAGGAAACCGCTACTGTTTATGTCTTGTAGAGGAATGTGACATGGTCAGTCCTGGCCCTGACCTTCCCAATGTTATCTTGGGAAAGTTACAGTCTCCTTAGCGTTCAGTTTCCTCTTGTGTAAAATAAACATATTAGACTATGAGGCCCCTTCTAAGATTTGTGATTCTTCCTCTTATAGGTCCTATAGTTCAGTGGGTAGCAATGACCTATAAACTATTCTAATGGAAATAGAATGGCAGCAAAACTAAATAAATCCTTTAGCATTGGTGGGCCCCAGGGATGCACAGTAATTAAAAAGACACATTTTTTCTACCAAAGGCAATGTTGTATAAGGAAAAGTGCCCTGGATTTGAAGGTAGAGTTTCAGGGTTTGAATCTTGACTGTGAACCAGCCCATGTGACCTTAGGCAAAATTTACCTTTTGAAGTCTCATTAGTCAAATGACCTGTGACCTCTCTTTCACTTCCTGGCCTGTGATCTCAGAGGTCTAGCATTCTCTCCTCTACTCCACACTGTCTCTCCAAGGTGTATTTGTAGTGTGCTCAGATGGTCAGAATCAGTTGGCAGGTAAATCCCAACCTCCCTAGGGTTAGCTTGTGAACATAAACTATATTATATGAACATAGGATCCATGAATAACAGCACAGCAAGAAAAGGCCAAGCCTCTGAGTTTGGGATTATAGCTGAGCCAAAGTCTCATCTCAGAATCAATATCTTGTTTAACAGACATTCTCCATAAACAAAATGGGCCTGGGGAGAACACTTTCATGGCTGAGCACAGTTGCTCGGTGAGGGAGTAATCACTGAGGCATAGCCTTGGAAGGAAGAGAGAGGATGTAAATATTCATTCGCCTCTACAAGGTTTGGGGAACTAGAATTTTTTTTCCTGACCACTGTGGGTATTTTTAAGCTCACTGATGTCAATGTGACAGCTTGATCAGGAGATAACATGCAAAGTTCTGGGCTAATAATAAGGGCATTTCATATTTGTCATGTTTTTTCAGACAATCAGCAGCATTAACCCTGGGATAATTCTTGAAGAGACAGTTGATTTTAAAAAGAGTCTCACTCAATACAAGCAATTCCTCCTTTAAGGAGTCTTATAAATAGTTAATCGCATATGAGAGACATGATGATAGGAGTCATTTTCTGTTTGCCTCTATATTTCCATCATCTTGTACAGTAGCTGACATGTTGTTGTTCAGTCACTCAGTTGCATCTGACTCTTCATGACCTTGCTGACCATGATGTCCATGGTGTTTTCTTGTTAAGATACTGGACTGGTTTGCAATTTCCTTCTCCGGTGAATTAAAGCAAACAAAGGTTAAATGACCTGTCCAGGATCACATAGATAGTATGTATATAAGGTCTTCCTCACTCTAGCCCCAAAGTTTAATCAATTGAGCCACCTAGCTGCCCATGTTTGATGTATAGTAGGTTCTTAATAAATGTTTGGTGACTGATTGATTAAATAGAGCCTGTCAGTCCTAGTTAAATGAATTTTGAATTATACTGACAACATGCATTTATCTCTAGTCCTCTGCTCATGATATCTCTGTGGTAGTAGGCAATGCAAGTGCATCATCTTCATTTTTATGGATGGGGAAACTGAGATTCAGAGAGGTGTCAGGAAAGGAGCATCACAGCATTTGAACCCAGATTTTCAGAGTCTGATTGCAGCAATCTCTCCAAAATATTAGCCTGACTTTTGAAAGATACCCAAATGTTGCTGCTACACTCAAGATGAGAATCCTTGAAGCCTTCCAAAGACCTTTGAGGGGACCAGGGAATTTGAGATGGCTGGGAGCTTCTGAGAATCTCTTCCCTGGAGGGATTTAACACTTAAAAGGCCTGAAACAGGATTTAACAGAAGAGGATTTCACAGCTAAAGTAGAGACTGGAGAAGAATAAGATGGAAGAACAAAAATAATAGCTAACATTTTTATAGTACTTTAAGATGTAGAAAATGCTTTACATATATCATTTCTGCTTAGCCTGACACCAACCCTGGGCTACAAGCTTTATCGTACTATTTTATATCTGAGAGATCTGAGGCTCAGAGAGGTTCCCCATGATCACACTGTAAGAGGTGAAATTCAAACCCTTGGCCCTCTGTGATCCATATCCAGTATTTACCTCTCCCCCATTGTACTATATCAATGGTTCTCAACCTTTCTAATGCGGTGACCCTTTAATACAGCTCATGTTGCAGTGACCCCCAACCATAAAATTATTTTTATTGCTTCTTCATAACTGTAATTTGCTACTATTATGAATCATAATGTAAATATCTAACATACAGGATGTATTTTCATTGTTACAGATTGAACATAACCCACAGGTTGAGGACTGCTGTTTATACTATTTAATTGGAAATATTAAATACCAATATACACCCCCCCCAAAAAAAAGAAGAGATTTTGGAATCAATCTAGAATAGTATTATTTTGGTACTACTACTAATAGCATATATCTAATTCTAGGGTTGTATTTTTTTTCCAAAATCATTTTAGATGTATTATATAATTTGGTCCTCTGTGGCACAGGTTCTATAATTATATTTTACAGAAGAAGAAACTCAAGTTGAGAAAGTTTATGTGACTTTTTCAGAATGATAAAAATAGTAAATGTCTGAGGCAGGTTTAAAAGTCATGTCCGTCTTTTCACCTAGCTGTCTCAATCAGGTTCATTATGCTCTTACTCCCTGATTAAGGTGAGAGGAAAGGGTGGCGGCAGAATGTAGTTCATCTCTTTATATAAAAAAGTTAACATACTGGTCTTTAGTAAAACTGTCAAAGAGTTTAAGATTTTCCACACCTTCTTTTCAATTTTTGTGATACTCATTTTCTTCCTCTTTTGGGTTTCTTTCCCCCATCTCTTCAAGCAACCAGTGTTCAGGGAAATAATCAAATCAATTTAGGTTTACAGACACCCTTCCTGTGGTGGTACGTACAAACTGACTGCTCTACAGCAAGCTTGAATCTTCCCCTCATCAAAACTTATTGTCTTCTTTCCTATCAGTTTTTCCATTACTTCCAAGGACAACTACCTGATATGCATATCTAATTAGTGCTATGATATTAACAATCAATAGTGTGTTATTAGAGCATCCCTTTGGGGATATTTGTATTTTGGGAAATATACTTGTAGTATATTCTCTGCGCTACTTCCCCCAAATTACACTGGTGATTTAGGTCTCTCAGAGGAAGAGTAGTGCTCCCAAATTCTATATTAGAGTCTTTCATTCTATATATCAAAATTATAATTCAGAAGTTCACACTCAGGTACTCACTTTTAATACTCAGGCCATAGGCCAATCAGGAAGCAAAGAAGGCATTTACTCAGATGACAGAGCATGAACAACAGCTCCACAGCAACCTTTGCCCCCACCACAGGGCACACTATTCCATAAATATACATAGCATCAGTGGGAATTGTGGGCACAAACATATAATACAGTGAGAGCAAAACACAAAGGTAAATGCACCTTTCCAAGGGAACTCACATCTTTGGTACTTCAAGGCCTTGATGTCATTTCTCTTTTTGTTTTCTCCTTATCTTGCCCAACCCCATTCCAATAGTATCTCTCTCTGATTCTCTGCTCTGTGTTCCACTAACATGAGATCATGGGCCTATTCACACACACTGACATGCACACACACACACACACACACACACACACACACACAATTTCTCTATCTGTCTTTGCTCCTAGATGAATTTGGTGCCACCTACCAAACACATGAGTCTTCTGTAAAATTTCATTCCTAATGGATGGGGCAGGAAAATAAAATCCCCTTTTCAACTGCTACCCTGTCATAGAGCATAGGGGTCAATGTCTTCAGAGCTGTGCCCATCCTCAACTATCTCTGGGGCAGACAATCTTAGCTTTTGAAAGCTAGTAGGAACTTTGGTAAATCATTAGTTGGTAAATGACTAGGTCTACTTCAAATTAATCGAGGGAAAGTATTTCAGGTCTTGTGATAGAATAACAAGTTCAGGTGGGAAGAGGAGAATACATAATTTTTCACTTAGTTGATCACAATCATCCTTTATTACCCCTGTTATATATGTATTACTTTATGTGTTTATTATCAACTTGTTTGGTTCAAGGAAATCAATCTCTTCCTAAATTATATTAAAAACATAATACCTTTACCCAAGGGGAAGGAGAAAATAGGATGGAAACTAAAGACCAATGGAAGCCATAACTGGCATGGGCAAATGATTAAATAGTATATAAATGAGAAAAGATATATAATGGAATCTATTAACTTGTCAGTCCCTAAACTGAAAAAGAATAGAAAGCGTAACTTCAGTCACTTTTCTAATAATGAGAACAAAGTTGTAGGCAATATTTGCAGGCCTAAGAAATGTTATTTAGCCAGAATGAAAGTAGAAAGCATTTGAAAAAGGGGTATGAGGACAAAGAAAGAGGATGAAGATGTGTGAGTTTTGATATACAGAAATTATCCACTATATAAGCAAGAAAATTTACATATGAAAACTTGGTCAGTGGAGATTTTATCTCTGAACTTTATGTTTCATTTGAATTTAGAAAGAACTGTTACTACACAGAGGAGGTATCTATTTTGCTAATTCAATACCCATAGCAGGTCCTATGAATAAGCAGGCATATTCTCAGGTTTGAATTACAAAGT
The DNA here is from genome assembly GCA_028646575.1 of Pseudocheirus occidentalis. NCBI lineage: Eukaryota > Metazoa > Chordata > Mammalia > Diprotodontia > Pseudocheiridae > Pseudocheirus > Pseudocheirus occidentalis. The sequence goes on from JAQQSW010000078.1 coordinate 20,896, forward strand.
ACAAAAAACTCTTCATATGGAAGATAGAACCAAAACATTTATTTAAGTACCAGAAAGCTGGAAAGACAAGCATGAACAGTTTTCTAGAGGACTGCTATTGTGAACAGCTTCAAGCTTCTAATTACAGAGTATAGTGAACTCTATTTATTGAGCAATAAATTAAGGGGAAATATTCACAGAAATCAAAGTACAGCATTCACAATGTTATGGCATAACAGCTTATCACTAAAATGGCCACATGGTTTTCACCAAAGTGGACACATAGTTTTAAATAAAGTACAATCATTTAGTAACTGGATCATTCACTAAGTCATTAATTCAAGCATCCCTAAGAGGCTTGTCTCCTTAAGGGACACAAAGTACAAAGGTCAAAGTTCTCTACCTCTAGATCACAGTAAATTATATTCTTCACAGTCAACATAAAGAATCTAAGAAGAGATATTTTCATCTTGATTCCAGGCTGGCTCTCAGCTTCCATGGTTCCTTTTCCATGGTCCCAGCTTTTTCCCACATCTATTGAACTGTCACCTGGATTCAAAGGCAGGCATCTGTAATAGTAATCAGTTTATCAGATACTTAGTACTTAGTAACTTATTAGGGCTAAGTATGGAAGGTCCTGTCCATTGTTGAGAAGGCATGAACTCCCCTGTTGATGTGAAAGAAGGCTATTGGCTGAGACAGGAAGCCAGTGTTGTGTATAAAGAAGAATGTGAGAGACAGAGAGACAGAATTGGAATGTGTTCCTCATGAAGGAAGATTCATGGAGACCATAGCCAGCTAAGAGAGAGAGACAGAGACAGAGAGAGAGAGAGAGAGAGAGAGAGAGAGAGAGAGAGAGAAAGAGACAGAGAGACAGAGAGACATGTGCTGAACCTTGTGAACTTCAGCGTGTGCCAGAGATAGACCTGAGGAATAGACAAGGACCTGGGAGCTGTCTGCTTCTGAACCCAGGTGACTGTTTGGCTGATTCAAGAGGGAGCTGGGACCATGGAAGGGGATCCAGGGAATCAGAGAATCCCCTCAGAGTCAAAATGAAGAAAAAGCCTCCCCTTGGACGAAACTGAGGTTTGCTGGAAACCAAGAGGTGGAAAGTTAGTGTGATTTTCTAAGGACCGTTCATGACTTATGATATTTAGTAATTGGTAATCTAGCTTATTGACTGACTGCTAGCTGAGTGACTGATTAAGTTAATGGTTGCCCCATGAGTGGGAGATTGGTAAATTGTGAATTGATTGATAGAATCATTAAGTGAGAAGGGATTCCCCCTTAGGGAAATCAGGTGATTCTCCTTTTGTTCCTTGTTCTAAATATTGTGGCCACTGTAGTGAAAACTGTGTGGCCATTTTAATGTTAAGCTGTTATGAGCACTATATTGTGACTTTCTTTGATAAGATGTAATATTAAGAATGTTATATTATGAATATTGTAATGAACCTTGATCTGTAATGGAATAAATGGAGTATTCACTATTACTGGTAATCTGAATCTTAAAAGCTGTTCCAAGTAGCATTCTTTTGGGAATCTGCTTTCTTTACAGTATCTTTCACCTCCTTGTCCAGCTCCTTGTCCAATTCTCCATCTAGTTCCTTGTTCAATTCCCATTCCATATTGAAGCTTACAGTTTCCAGTCCACCTTCACAGTTTCTGTTTTGGGGAAGACAAAGCTTAGCAGAGAAAAAACAACATCCATACACATTGTTGGCACCATCATCAATTCACTATCTGCCAGTAAAATCAACACAGATCCACCAACAAGGTCTGAGAACTCAACACAAATCAGCAATATAGAAATCAACACAGACCTACAAACAAGGTCCAATAAGTCAAGATGCATCATCAGTAAAGTCTCAGAACCTTCAAAACCCTCCTCCAGGACTTCTGGAAACAGCCAACTAGAAAATCCTCTTTCAGGGTTTCCAGTAAGGTCCCAGGGCTTCTGCAGAAAGTATCACAAACATCAACACAGACAGAACATACAAACACAGAGTGCCATGATACTACATGTTTTGTCCTTCTCTACAACAAGAACTTCCTTCTCAATTCTGCTCATTTCTGCTTAGTTCTTCTTAATGCTCTTCTCAGTTCTCAGTTTTGCTCAATTCTCAGTTATTCACTCTTCTCAATTATGCAATTGCAAGTTCTGTTCTCAATCCCTCTCTCTCTCCAGCAGTAGCAGCTCAGCCTCCAGATGTTTGCTCCCGGCAGTTCTGGCCTCTCTCAGTTTGAGCTTTATATATGGCATTAGTTCCTCCTTGTTCTGTCCCTTCTTATTATATCAGTGAGTTAATCCCACTGTGGGATTCATAAGTTTTGGATCGTAATATTTGAGCAATCATGAACTTGAAACAAGGAGCTAAGTACCTGTTTGCTTGCCAATACAAGGGGAATGGGAGATCTTCAAATTTCATTACTATTACAAAAGCCAAATCCATCATAGCAACAAAGAAATATATACACAATAACAATGCAGACAGCCCTGACATCCCCAAGCCTTCCCCCTGCTAGGTCCTTCTCACAAATGAACACTAACAACTTGCTACCTGCTTCCTCTCTCTCCCTCAGCTATAACTACTCTCAGAAACTTCAGTGGCTCTGTTCCACCTTTCCTGCTTCACCTCTTCCTGCTCCACCCTTTTGGCAAGCTTCTCTCACCATAGACTCCTATGGCTTAGGCTTCCATGTGACTCAAGCAGGTCACATGGGCCAATTTATTAACAGATGAGAAAGATCATCCCATTTACATTACTACTACAATATCTATTGTTCTCCTAAGTCTGAGTTAATATGACCTGTTTATTTTTGTGTGTTTGTCAAAAAGAGAAAATATTTCACAACTTAGCATCAGTTAGAGATCAACAATTCTGATATAGCCTCTAAAAGACTTGATAAAATTGATAAATGTGGTTTGGATTTTCCCTAACTATAGAATAGTTTGGAAGCATGGCCTCAAAAATTTAGAGGGAGAAGAGACTGAAAATGCCATTGGTTCCAGTCCCCTCATTTTCCATTTAAGGAATCTGAGGGATATAAAAGTTAAATGACTTGCCCAAAGTCAAACAGTTATTAAATGCTTCAGAAAGTATTTGGACTTAAGTCATCCTGTTTTTGAGTCAACTGTTTTCTCCATTATGCTATCTGGCTCTCAAGTATCAAAGTAAAGAAGATATTTAAAATTCTAATTGAATCTAGAGATAATGCCCTGACTAAATCTGTCAGGATTTGTATATCACATGTTGATGTGAACAAAAGAAGGAAAAGAAACAACAGAGAGGTCATATCACAGGATTAGAGCTATTGAGGTCTTCATAGACATCTCGCCAAGCATATGTGTCCAATTTCCAGAAAATAAAACTGAGAGTCCACTAGATTGAGGGACTTGTCAAAGGTCATAAATACTTTAATTCACTGAGTGAAGACTAGAACTGCCATTCACTGATGCCAGAGACAATGTCTTTTTCACTAGGTCTTCAGAGAGGTAACAGATTCCCACGTTATACTGAGGAAAGTGTCAAAAATCAGAAAACCTGGCCTCAAATCCTGTTACTGATGCTTCTTGCTGTGTGACACTGGGGAAGTTGGTTTATCTTCATAGGCCACAGTTTTCTCATGTGTAAAATGATTTTTCCTAGACTAGATATCTTCTGAGGTACTTCTTGCTATATATTTATAATTCTTTCTGAATTTAGCATCATATTTCTTGTTATATTTTGTTTTTCAGGCCTAGTTGAATATAAAATTCAACATTTCCCTTGATTCAAACTTAGGTTCAACAGTATTTATTAAGGACTTCCTATGGACACAAACAAGACACATGAAAAAGTAATATGAAGAAAAAAGAGCTGCCTCAAGCACCATAGATTCTCTTGGGGATGTGACATTTAGAGGAATGATAAAAAGCTATAAAAGTTATTCACATCAAGGACTATTTGTAAGTCAAGGCTTAGGAATACAGTAAGAACCAATTACCTTCTACCATAGCTAGTAATGAAACATTCTATACTAAAGTCTTGCAACTTATTAGGTCTCAATGCTGGAAACTACCACTGGGAGTTCAGAAGATTGTTACTATTATTTTTCAGGTTATTTACACAGAGGCAATGTTTTCAAGGTTTTAATGAAAAATCATTCCATGCCAGAACACATCTGGGCAGTTGCCTTGGCAACAGAAGCTACCCAAAAAGACTATGGAAAGTGTAGGTATATTTTTGGGTAACAGTAAAACTTTCTGGTGATAAAAAAAGCTTAGTTACATATATGAAGAAAAGCGGTTTGTTGTATCTGCAAAAGGCACTAAGACATGCATACTGCATGATGACACAAGCAAGAGCACATCAAAGGGAATGGAAATTGATTGTGTGATAACATTGGCCTTGCAACAGAAAAATCATCTAATCTTCTTTTAAAATTATCTTAGTGCAAAGGGAAAATTAACATTCAGGTAAATTATAGTAATTAGAAAGCAGAGACAGGAATGATTCAAGCATCATTTTAACCTCATAAAAATCTCCCAAGATTGACAAAAGGCAATTTAAACTGACAAGGTTCTGATTGGACCATTCAATATATAGATACATGATCACAAACTAATGGGGTTAACATTAACAGAGTAGCTTCACGCATGATATCTGAAATGGGGCAGGTTTGTGACGCATTGAGGATGTAAGTTTCCATCCATACTGAATTTTTCTTAAAGACACATCCAGAACAGTGGTTTATAAATAAATGTAAGGTGCATGATATTGTCTTTCTTCATAGGTCCTATGTCAGAATCATGGAATCAAAGAATCTTAGAAATGAAAATATAATGTATCCCTCTTTGGTGAAAGCATCGCTGCTGCAGCCGCTTCCAGTCAGCAGACTCTGCCTGTCCTCCTGACTCACCACTGTTCGCTCTCACCAAGGAATAAGTGGTTCAGGAAGCTGCTGCACCACTATGGCATTCAAAGACACTGGCAAGACCCTTATGGAGACCAAAGTGGCCATTCACAGGATCTGTATCACCCTGACCAGCCGCAACATGAAATCACTCGAGAAAGTGTGTGCTGACCTAATTAGAGGAGCCAAAGAGAAGAACTTGAAAGTGAAGGAACCTCTTTGAATGCCCACCAAGACACTTCGAATTACAACTAGAAAAACTCCTTGTGGTGAAGGTTCAAAGACTTGGGATCGGTTCCAGATAAGAATCCACAAAGGCTTTATTGATTTGCCAGTCCTTCTGAAATTGTTAAACAGACCACTTGTATCAGCATTGAACCACGTGTAGAATTTGAAGTCACAATTGCAGATGCCTAATCAATCATCACTTTTAATAAATTGATTGCAACTATTGGAAAAAAATGAAATGTATCTTAGAAATAAAAATGAAACTAAAAGTCAGTCAGTAAGTATAATAAAATTCACACTAAGAATCTATCTAAATTACCACTCAGTTCTCAAAAGTGAACATCTATTCCTTGTTTCAACAGAACCAGTAAGGAAGAACATACAATCTCTCAAGAAATCTGACTGTGGTTTGAATTATTCTACACGTTAGGTTGTGTATGTGTGTATATGTATGTGTCATACACACATATATGCATGTGTATATATATATATATATGTATATATATATTTGTGTCTATATATAACATGCATGCATATACATCTGCATGCACATATAAACACATATAGAATATACAAGATAGGTACATTTTGTCATAATGTCAAGGGAAATAAAATTAATAAAACAAAAAAGTGTATATATATATATATAAATATATGTGTATATATACATATATGTACATAGATATATGTATATATGTGTGTGTATATGTATATGCATGAATGTGTATCCACATATGTGTAAATATGTGTTTTATTACTTTTATTTTATCTGATAATAAAATTTACCTATTTGCTCATTTTAATCTTTATTTTATATCTCACATCATATCATGTTATATATTATTATATTAACATAGTATATATTACTATAACTTATATTCTATTATCATTTTAGACTCCAACTATAATCATTGCTCCCAGTTTTGTCCTGTTTCTAAGAAGAATATGCCAACTCTCTCCTTGCCCTGACAGCTCTCCTAACACTTAAAAACAGATTTCATACACACGTAATTCTCCTTTCTATTAGTCTGATCATTTCCAGCTAAATTCCAGAGAATACATTTCCAAAGTCCTTCACTTTCATTCTTTTCCCATCCTATGTAATCTTATCAATGCCATACTTCAATGTGATGGGAAGAAGTAAACCCAATATCCCACATATGGTCTTACTAGGGCAGAGAACGATAAAAATATTATCTTGTTTGGTCTGTACATGGTCTTTTTTTGAGAGGCAATTGGAGTTGTCACTTCCTAAGGGTCACACAGCTAGTAAGCATCAAACATCTTGTTTCAGATTTGAACTCAGGTCCTCCTGACTGCTGGGCCAGTGTAGTTTCCATTGTACCAAATAGCTGCCCCAAATCTTAAAAAAAGCAAAACAAAAGTCCAGCCTAAGATTGCATGATTGCATTAGGTTATCCTGGCTGATGCATTATACTACTAATGTATTGGTCATTTAAATCACTAAAAGTCTCACATCTTTTTTTTTAAAGAAAAAATATCAAGTCACCCCAGAAGGAACTGACCAAAAGAGCCAGTCTGTCAGAGAGATGTGCAGCTGAGAAAAGATCATGGGGCAATTGGATGTCCAACTGTTTGGTCCAATTGATGGTGTTGAGACCCCAACAGTTAAATTGTAGTTCTATGTTCTGGTGACTGTGCTACGTGACAGAGACATGAGTACAAATGGTGAAACATTCTCTATTCAAATTGTCCAATTCCATCCTTTTACAGAGGGGGAAACTGAGTCTCATTGAGGCAAACCATTTTGGTCAAGGTATCACAGGAGCATCAGAAGCATCAAAAGTGTTATTCCAACCTTAGAGCTCAGCCTCAAGAATTAGTTCTCTCTTTCGTTGAAATATTTACTTAAGCCTAACTCATCTATCTCTGCAGATTGGAGATGTACCATTTGTTTTCATGGCCTGGCTTTAGGCTCTAGGAGTTAAAGGGTTAAGTAGTCTAGAAATTATCCATGATGCCCCTGAGAGCAGCTGTGGCCAGACAGCACAGGATGCACTAGTGACTGTAAATGGTGAACAGCAGGGTAAGTGGTTCTGACAATGGGAGTGAACACAAAAGCAAGGGAGCCCAGCTCCCCAGTGGTTGTTACTACTGAATGAATGCCAAGAAAGCAGATGAAATTGAGGTCCAGACTGAGGAGCATGGATGGACTTCAACAAATAGAAGAGTTCAATTGTCAGAATGGACAGAATGGTCAGAAACGGACCCTTGTGCTTAGGGGGAATAACTTATACAAGCAGGGAAAAGAACCAGTGAGGATTCCTTGGTTCAAGATCACAGTGAACTCAGCAGGAATAAGGAAGACTGTTGAGAACATCTATTAAGTGGCAAGATCAGGTGGTTCTCAGGCCTCCTTTCTAAATAGCAGGGGTTTCTCTTATCTGATGGGCCAAGGAAGCCTAAGTTAGTCTGTCAATTTATTATTTTTTTTATTTCTTTTAAGCTTAAAACTTAAAAAGATAAACTTTTTATCTTTTAAAGTTTTATCCATGTTTTTATAGCGGTCATTGCCCGATAGACTCCCTACCCCTGTCCCCAGACATGGGCCTTCCTTTGCAATGAAGTGGAACAACAATGTTTCACATGAAGCTTATCTTGTAGGGGTGCTACTGTCCACCACAATATGTCCAGTAAAAAAGAGACATTATCTGTACAAGTTGAATTAACCATTATGATTCCACTACGTCATACTCTTCAGTTTTTCTTTCAATTTGAATTGTCTAAAACAGTCATGTATATTGATCTTCTTTCAGATATGCTTCCTTCACTCTGGTTTTGTTCATATCTATCAGGCAAATAAACACAGCACACATAAGGGTTGCTAGCACAGGTTCACTCTTGATCAGGTCACACAGGAAAGACACTAAGAAGGGTTTAATAATCACACTTTATTCCAGTCTACTTTCTTGAAAGACGATTGTTGATAATGGGAGGATAAATGACCCCTACGTCTCGATGGGGTCAGTCTCAACAGACACAACTAGTGCATCTCCTAAATCCCCTCAAGCCTCAATGGGGGTCAGTTGAAGCAAACCCAGATTCTCCCCAAGCTTCTACAGGGGCCAATAAAGGCACAAACAGCATCTGTGCACTCAACTTGAAGGTTCTCCATTCACTGATCAATGACCATTTGTATAGGAGCAACAGGCAAAGAAAGCATTTTGTCAAGGGACAACTTCATATGGCTATAGTAAGTTTTAGCAGTATCATGTCAACTCAGCACAGCACTCACACACTCCATGTTTATGACTTCAGCACAAACGTTTATATTGTTGCAAGGTTATATAAAGATAAGCAAGCATAGTGGAGATATTTTGAACGAGAACTGCAGCAACTCATATCTAACCCTTGGAAACAAGAGACTGTTATGACTATGGACCCTGGGCCACTAAATTCTAAAAAATCATATAAAAAATACTTTTACACACACTAAAATTCACCTTACTTACAATGTCTCTATATGTTTCTCTACATTTTTCTTATTAGTAAACTTACAGTATGATAATGCATTATTCCTTTCAAAGATTGTACTACATTAACCATCCCCCAGTGGATGTGCATACATTTTGATGACATCTCTTGACTCTGGCCAATTGTATTTTAAAGCTGCTGTTTTTGGTTTGTTTATTTATTGTTGTTGTTGTTGTCTCTTGTTGTCCTTGGATTTATTTCCAGAGCTGTGTTAAAGACTACAAACAGTTTAATCAAGGCTTTTCTATTCTTTTTTTAAGAAAGCCAGGCTTCAAATCCTAAATAGTGATATAAATGTGTTCTACCAATATTATTTTTTCTCTCACAGGTTTTAAATTGATTCAAGTTAGGAGCTGTTAATTGTGTCGTGCCTTTATGGTACTAGATATATAAAGACAAAATTTAAAATGACACCGTAGTCCCTGCTGTGAAGAAGGTTACTCTCTGCTATCTCTGGAGAACATTCAGATGTAGGACTCTCTTGGCATTCTGGAGTTAGATAATTGTTACCCATTTTCATAGTCTCTTGATGCATTTACTTAGATGACTTCTCCTTCTGTTGGCCCTTTGATGGAAATATAGCTTTAGGAATCCATTTATTCTAGCTGGTTTTCAGTAGAGGTTATACTCCTGAAGTTCTACTATGAGTTCATTAATATTTACTATTTTATATTTTAAAGCAATACAAAAAAAGAAATACAGTGGTTTGAGTTATCACAGAGTATTAACATTTCTAATACATGTTCATAATTCTCTTCATATTGCACTATCTAAATGCATAGATAAGTATGTAAAGCTTTCTATAAATTTTATTTGAATATAAATTTGAGTTGTGATTTTGTTCACATAGACTTTACTGCCTTAATTTGCATATTCAAATGTGGTTCTTTACTTCTAGTGCAAAAGTCAAATTATTTCACTCATGAATAGAAAGAAGCATTTATATCAGGCTATTTGACTAAAAGTATTATACTGTTTTAATTCCCCAGTTGTTAATTCTCAAATTAGCTTTCATTTACATAAATGTATTCACATGTCCTATCTACCCAGTAGGACTTAAGCCAGTCAAAAACTTTGTCTTTGTGACCTGGGGCCTTAGCATGGTGAATTGTGCAGATCAGATCCTAAATAAATGCTTACTGGATTGAATAAGATGTCAGAGACAATTTCTCATTGATATAATTGGTTTTTTTAAACTTTGGAGCAGTCTAGCCATATGATTCAAAATGATTAGAAAAATGCCAAGATGTGACTGGGCCCTGGCTATGACTCAGTCCCATGGAGGGGAGAAAGGAGTGTGGGGAACAGCATGAGAATGGAACTTGGACAGATGATGGAAGGATTCAAATGGAGTTTGGCACAATTCATGTGCCCATGATCACGAGCAGCTGTATTTCCCTACTCTTTATCTTTGAGTTCTTTATCAGTGGATAGAGTGTTGATACTGGAGCCAAGAAGACTTGAATTTGAATCATGCTGCAAACACTTACTAGTTTAATGGTCCTAGGCAAGTCACTTAACCTCTCTCTGCCTCAGCTTTCTCAGTTGTAAAACGGGAAAAAGAGCATCTATTTCAAAGGGTTGTAAAGATATATGCTGAAAATAGCCCAGTGACTGGATGATATAAGTACTTAAAAATGGATTTTTCCCATTCCTCTCCATCAGTAAATTGAGGGAAACCTATAAAATATAAGATTACCATCCGAGGTGCATAGGGTAAAACAGAGTATAGATTTTGGAAGAGAAGGGATGTCAGAGCCCAGCAATTGCAGCCCTCTAATTTTAATGAGGAAGAACTGCAGGTCCAGGGAGTTTAACTGACTTTCCCAAACCGTTTTTAAAGAAAGTAGTATGAATATTTAACAGTGTCAAATACATATAAATGTGAGAATTTTGTTGTAAAGGGAAAGGTGAGTTATATGTTCTATCTAGATGACTTAGGGTTCTATTCTTTCAGATTTAATTTCTATTGATAGACACAAGAGAAATTATTGTGAATATAGATTCATCCTCTGAAGAGTCAGGAAGAAATCCCTGTAACACATACTAGCTGTGTAACCATGGACAGGTTGTACAATCTCTCACTGACCAAGGCAACTCTCTAAGCTGATAAGATCCAGAAAAGGTGCTGAATTGAAGTAATAAATAGAGTGTTCTCCAGGTGCAAAATTATAAACCTAGTCTAAAAAAATGTAAAAATGATGTATGCTTCTATGTGTATATTCATTGGTACCCATTTCAATCCATTTCTATGGAACAAAACATTTGTCTCTCTCTGTCTCTCTATGTGTGTGTGTGTGCATACATACACAAATATACATATATACATATACTCATATACATACACACATATATGTATGCACATAAATATATGCATACACATATATGCATACACATATACAGAAAGCAATATACATGTATTACATGTAGAGTGATATATGTCCCAATTGAATGTCATATATGCATGTATCTATACAAATATTGTCTTATTATGTATGTGTCATATTGTATATTAGTGTATATATTATAATACTAATATATTTATATTCACATATATTTATTAATAATTTATTTGTGCACATACACATACATCTGCATGTGTGTGTGCATACATACACACATACAAACCTTGGTTTATTTGTGTTTGTGTGTAAGCTTTGTTTTGGGGGGAAAGGGTAGCTAATTGAAGACTAATTGTATAGTTAGCTTATCTTTTTTAAATTTCCCATAATTTCCAATTATAAAAATGACATTTCTATTTCAAAAGATCAAAATGGATTATTTGGCACCTCATTATGACAAACCCTCATTACCTTCCAAATTCACCTTGGTATCAACAGGTGAGTAACCATTGGAGCTATCCTTTCTTGGCACTAATTCTGGACATCTCACCAAATTGGAAATAACATGTGCATTTAAGCTTGAACAATAATTTAAAATTAATGAAATCTAGCATTTATTTAGCCCTTTCAGGCTTCCAAAGCATTTTATATATTATCTCATATGATTTTTGAGGGCATTTTACAATCCAGGTTATTGGTGAGAGAGCACTGGCATGGAACCAATTGGTTTCAATTCAATTCTATAAATATTTATTGGACACTTCTAATGGTCAAATTCCTTTTGTGAGTCCCATAAGGTAGAAAGAACAAGAACATAAGACAGTGCCTGGTACTTACTTAAAACTGAGTGTTCTAAGAGCTGACTATTAGAAAGTGCTACATCACTGGCTTGGGGGACAGAATAAGGTAAGGTTTACAAATGGAAAATGTATTATCAAGTGCCAAAGCCAGCTTGGGAACCTAGAGAGGTTGAGAGAGCCAAGACTGGGGAAGGTTTTAAATATCTTCTTCCATAATGATGAGGTGAAGGCTCTGGGAACCCCTTTGAGCTCTCCTTGCATCTGGGAAACCCCTTGAAGTCTGACTAAATCTTTCCACTTGATCAGGCATTTGCAGAGGCCATAAGATTTTCATTGTGGCTGGACCCAAAAGTCTGTTTCTAGCCTGGCCCTCCATTGTCCATCTGCTTCTCACTCTTGAGCTTATCAAAATATCAATCCACCCTTGCATTGACCTCATTAAGTTCTCCTGAAGACCCTCCCCAAGCTCCTTCTCTAGACCACCCATAGATTCCTCTGTATCTAAGACCCCATCTTCCCTCCATATGGTGTGAGAGCACCATAGAATCACCTAGCATAGACTGGCTCCTTTAGAGTCTATTCTGTATGGCAAACTTTTAAGAAACTTTACTTTTCTTTGGCTGAGAAGACTTGAGTTGAATGCTTTTGGCAGAACTCAGAATGCTAGTACTTTGGGGTCTCCAGAGCAACCCTAACCCTCTTTGTAGCTAACGTCTTCAATATTCAATAAGACATTTTTTTAATTTTGTCCTAGAGGTAATAAGGAACCACTGCAGATTTTTAAGCAGGAAAGGAACATGGTCAGATCTGAGTTACAAAAAGTTTCTTATGGTTGCCACGTAAAATACGTTTTTGAGATGATGTCAATTCAGAAGGAAGACTAATTAGAATGGTATTGTGATATTCTAGGCAAGAAATGAAGAATCTTTCCCCCATTACTGCACTGTGGATTACATAGTAAATGTCTAATAAATGCATACTGATTGAATGTTTGATTACACTGATCTGGATTCTTTGGACCTGTGTTCAAATCTTGGTTGCTATTACTGACTCTGTGTGTTCTTGGGTAAATCCATTCAGCTCCCTCTATCCATTTCAGCCTGTCAAATAAAGGAGTTCAACTAAGTGATATTTAAAGTCTCATTAATTCTATATCTCATGCATTGTTGGTTATGAGTATAATGATATTTTAATATTCTCAGATACAATCCTTGACATGCTCCATGATTTCTAGTGCATCAATCCAAGCAAGTTAATAATCAGAGACTTGTTCTGATAAACCACCATGATTGTGCCCTTTCTTTGTTCTAGCTCTGCTTTTTCTTTTTTTTAAAAATTAACTTTTGTGTTTATTTTTAGTTTACATCATTGATTTCCACAAGATTTTGAGTTAAAATTTTCTCCCTGTCTTTCTTCTACCCACCACCCCAAAACAGTGCTCTCACTGAATACCTCCTCCCCCCAATCTAGCTCTGCTTTTCCTAATAGTTTTACTGGCTTATCTTACACTCTGCCTCCTGAGAGAGAATGTATGTCCTGTAGGACAGTAGCCAGGGTCTAAGAACCTGACCTATGACTCCACAGAGAATGTAAAGTAACAAAAGAAAATGTAAACAGCAAAAGAAATCTCAACTATCTCATGGGAGAATATGACTTTGTGTTATTCCCTGCCACTATTCCTTCTATATTCTGTTTCTGTGTAATACCTAGCCTGACTTGGGGTTACTGTGGGTATCCATTTTAATTAGGACTATTGAAACCCAGGGTGATTAACATATTGGAGTAAACTCCCCCAATTAACCTAAATAACTTTAATAAAACTTATTAATAAGAAACTGAAAATAGGGCCTTCTTTCTTTAGTACCTCAATATTTTTAAAGGGTATACCATCTTACAATTAGCATTATTTGGGTAAACCAGATCTGCGGAACTGAAGTTTATCTTATTCAGCTTTCTTGTTTTGAAGATGAGAGAACTGAAGCCCTGAGAAGAGAAGGGATTTTGATGAGGTACAGGTTCTGGGAACCCCCTTGAGCTCTCCTTGAATCTTCCCATTTGAGGAATTTGCCTGAGGCCATAGGCCTTTCCTTGTGGCTTAGCCCAAATCTTTGTTGCTTCCTCAGCCCTCCTTTGTCCAGAAACTTCCCACCCTTGAACCTCCCCAAAATATCTATATCCAAATCTGTTACACCCTTGAACTAGCCAAGCCTGCCATTGTCTATCACCTCCAGGTATCCTCCAGAAACTTCCCACACTTAATCACTCATTATTGGAGTCTGATTTCATTGACTCCTACTAATGACTCTCCCCAAACTTCTCCTCTACAACCCCTAGAATCCTTCCACAACATTTCTGTATATCAGACCCATCTTGCCTCCTTGAAAGGAGGAAGGTCAGAGAATTATCTAGCACTAGCACAGATCACTCTGTCAGATGATTCTGGCCCACTTGTCCAATGCAAGGTTCACAGATACCAAGGTTTCTTAGACTTTGCCCAATATGGCAAATCTTTAATAAACTTTGCTTTTCTTTAGCTGAGAGGAAAGTTGAGTAGAATTAATTCAGCAGAACCCTGCATGTTGGTATTTTGGGGTCTTGGGCACCATTAACCCTATACCGTGATATTTTATGTTTCTCATACCTCATCATTTTGACCAAGGCCATGTGTAGGTAGTAAGTGATATAGCCATAATGGAGGGTGAATTTCTCATGAATAGGATCTTAGAATAGCAGCATTTAAAAAGGCCTCAAACACAAATCTGGTCTCAACTCTTCCTTGTACAGAGGAAAAACCTGAGATTAAAGAGAGGAAAAGTGATTTCTTCAAGGTTATATGGCTAAGTCACTACAAAACTGGACTTAAAACATTTTTTTTACTCCAAGACTAATACCATTTTTCTCAAGCTATATTGCAGCAAACTTAGGATCATAGGTTGAGAGGTGGAAGGGACCTTAGAAATCATATATTATAGCTTACTCATTTTATAGATGAGGAACTGAGGTCCAGGGATCTAAAACGGTTTGGTAATATCACAAAGAAGTAAAAAACTCGGTCAGGAAATTAATCTAGGATTTCTAAATCTAAATGCAAAACTTTTACTAATAAATGATATGCTTTTATTTTGTTATAGAAAAATTGTTTGCTTTGTGCATACAAATAGAAAAATCAAGACAGTAGTCAGTCTCAAAGAAGTCATGTTGTATTAGAAAGAACAACACACATGATAGAGCTCAAGTTCAAGAAGGATGGAAAACTCCAAAAGAGCAATAGTTTTGGTGGCAGGGTAGATGGCAAGGCCCCATTATCCCGAGGTTATTTGAGGGGAAGAAGTTTAGACTAGATAATTTCCAAGATTCCCCTTCATTTTATTTTCATTTTGTATTTTATGTTTTCCCGGTTACATGTACATTTCCAACATTCATCTTTTTTTCTTAATTTTGAATTCCAGATTCTCTCCCTCCAATACCACCTCCCTCATTAAGAAGACAAGCAATTTGATATGGGCTATACATGTATTTTCATACAAAATGTATTTCCATGTAAGTCATATTGTAAAAGAAATCATATACCAAGATTAAAAAAAAATAAGAAAACCAAAGTAAAAAAAAAAGTATGCTTTGATCTGTAATCGGATGCGGTTAATTCTTTCTTTGGGAATGAATCGCATATTTCATCATAAGTCCTTCAGAGGTTTCTTGGATCACTATGTTGCTAAGAATAAGCAAGTCATTTGCAGTTGACCATCATATTATTCTTACTGTGTAGAATTTTCTCCTGGTTCTACTCATTTTACTTTGCATAAGTTCATGTAAATCTTTCCAGGTTTTTCTGAGGGCATCTAGTTCATCATTTTTATAGCACAATAATATCCCATTCCAGTCATATACCACATCTTGCTCAGTCATTCCCCAATTGATGGGATCACTTTAATTTCCAGTTCGTTGTTTCTCCAGAAAAGAGCTGCCATAAATATTTTTCCACATATAGAGCCTTTTCCTTTCTTTTTTTTAAATCACATTTGTGATACAGACCTAGTAGTGGTATGATTAGGCTGAAAAGTATGTATAGTTTTATGGCCCTTTAGGCATAGTTCCCAATTGCTCTACTCAACAATCAGTTTAGAACACGACTGGCAATGCATTAGTGCTTCAACTTTCCTACATCCCCCTCAACATCTTTCCTTTTCCTTTACTGACCTATTAGTCAATTTAACAGGTATGGGGAAATAACTCAGAATTACTTTAATTCTAATTTTTCTAATCAATAGTGATTTTGAACTTTTTTATGGCTATAAATAACTTTCATTACTTCATCTGAAAACTGATTTAATATATTTGTTCATTTATCAATTGAAGAATGGTGCTTAATTTTATACAAATTTGAATAATTTCTCTATGTTTGAGAAAACTGGCCTTTTTAAGAGAAACTTGCTTCAATTTTTTCATACTTATTGCTTATTACATTTCCTTTCATCCTATTACTCCTCCCATTTATAATTTCTCTTTCTTATTTCACCCTCTTCTCCACAAATGCATTTTATTTCTGACTACTGCCATTCCTGGTCCAGCCTCCTTCTATGAGCACCACCACTTCCCTTCTCATCCATTTTCCCTCCTATTTTCCTGTAGGGTAAGATATTTCTATACCCAATTGAGTGTGTATGTTATTCCCTTGTTGAGACAATTCTACTACAAATAAGGTTCAAATATTCTGTGCCATCTGCCCCATCTTTCCTTCCTCTGTAAGAGCTCTTTTGTGCCTCTTTTATGTCAAATAGTTTGCCTTATTCTACCTCTCCCTTTCTCCGAATGCATTCCTTTTCTTACCCCTGATTTTTATTTTTTTAAGATATCATCCCACCATAATCAATTCTGGAAAAGGTGTGGGAAAATTGGAACATTAATGCATAGTTGGTGGAGTTGTGATCTGATCCAACCATTCTGGAGAGCAATTCAGAACTATGCCCAAAAGGGTTATAAAAATGCACATACCCTTTGACCCAGCAATAATACTTTTTGGGGGGAGCAGCCAAGATGGTGGCATAGAAGCAACAAGGTTCTGCAGCTCCCACACAGCCATCCTAAACACCCATAAAATATGACTCTGAAGAAATCCTAGGGCCCTCAAACTCACAAAAATACAGAAAACACATCTTTAGCTGAAGGCAGCTTGGCAGGAGGGGCTCATTGCAGGCTGGGAGGGGAAGCCAGCCCAGCCAGGACCAAAACCATGGCCAGGCCCCAAGGTGGTGAGGAGGAGCCCAGCTGCAGCCAGTCGACAAGAGAGAAGATCTACAACATCTCAAGCAACTCCACATCTAGCAAGGCATGAAAAATAAGGATTAGAGAAAGGCAGCTTGTCAAGAGGGGCTCATTGCCCAGGCCAGGAGCCAACCATGGTCAGGTCCCAGGGCAGTTGGGTGAGTGGAGCCTCCCAAGCTGCAGTGTGAGTCTACTTCAGAGAAGATCTACAGCACCTGGAGAAATCTTCACATCTCTTAAGCCAGGATTATAGGTCAGT
Organism: Pseudocheirus occidentalis; assembly: GCA_028646575.1. Lineage (NCBI taxonomy): Eukaryota > Metazoa > Chordata > Mammalia > Diprotodontia > Pseudocheiridae > Pseudocheirus > Pseudocheirus occidentalis. Next base: position 38,157 of record JAQQSW010000078.1, read on the forward strand.
GAAAGTGAGTGAAACTTTCAAGCTAAATTTGGGGGAGGTAAAGTCAAGTCTAAATGGATGCACGATCTAGACATAAAGGCTGATACTGTAAATAATCTGGAGAAGCAAGGAATAGTTTACCTATCAGATTTATGGAGTAGGGAAGACTTTATGACCAAAGAAGAGTTGGATAGTATTATAAAATGCAAAATAGATAATCTTGATTACATCAAATTGAAAAGTTTCTGTACAAATAAAGCCAATGTAACCAAGATTAAGAGGGAAGTGGGAAGTTGGGAAAGAATATTTACAACCAGTGTCTCTGATAAAGGTCTCATTTCTAAAATATACTGGAAATTAAATAAAATTTACAAGAATGCCAGTCATTCTTCAATTGATAAGTGGTTTGAGGATATGAACAGGCAATGTACAGAGATAGAAATTAAAGATATCTTTAAGCATATGGAAAAATGCTGTAAATGACTATTGATTTGTGAAATGCAAATAAAAAAACTTTGAGGTACCACATCTCATCAATTTGGTTAAGAAGACAAAACAGGAAAATGAGAAGTGCTGGAAAAGATGTTGAAAATTGGAACTCTAATTCATTGTTGGTGGAGCTGTGAACTGATACAACCTTTCTGGAGGGCAATCTGGAACTATGCCCAAAGGGCTATAAATAATTGCATACCCTTTGATCCAGTAATACCACTTTGGGGGTTGTATCCTTTGGCCATTTATAAATTGGGAAATGACTTAGATTGTTATAAATTTCTCTCAGTTCTCTATATATTTTAGAAATGAGGCCTTTATCAGAGACTCTGGGTATAAAAATTCTTTCCCTGTTTCTGCTTCCTCCTAACCTTGGTTTTATTTGCTTTGTACAAAAAAAAAGTTGTCTTTTACTGGAAACTGTTTCAAATCATCCTTTTGTGGTTTCTATAGCTCCAGAATTTGGTTTAGGCTGTTATTTCATGTATTTGAAGGGGAATTAGGGAGAGTTAAGATGAATCCTGGCCATCTTGACTCCACCCCCTTCCCTTCAATTTAATTCTGTGATGCTATGACCATATACATTAAAATGGGAGGAAATATTCAAATTCTTTGAATTTGAAAACTTAGCATTTTTGCCTAAGATAAATTTTCAAAGGTCTAAGTCTGAATTCTGGACAAATTAGTCAGTTACTAGGTTAACTCTTGTAAGCCCCATGTAAGATATATCTGTCTCACTGAGATTACAAATTGAGGCAGAAAACTCAGGAAAGTCTAAGTCTACAGGAAAAAAATAGTGACTTCAATGGAATTTTAAAAATTGCTGAAGAAAACAAAAGAATATCTACTTTTTAAATATTAGAATAATAGTAAAGCTTGGTGATTTGTACTTCTCTTGATACTGATGTATCCTTCATCTACCTTTCTTGGTCATATACAAATAGGTGGATTACTTAGGAGACTGCTCTAGAAGTTGGTCAGTAACATTCACAAATGACTTTGTTTGAGAAATTCAATGGCCAATTTGCTAAAGAATTTCTTGGAATTTATACATATTATTCCTTGAACAATGAACACTCTTTTTGTAATCAGTGCTATACATCCCAAAAGATTATAACCATTTGCTAGATTCTAGCACAGCTCTGGAGACACCAGAACAGATTTTTAGAACTGAAGTTTCACTTCATGCCTATCATATGTTTTGAAGATCACCTGTAGTGAAAGATATTGTCAGACTTCCATGTTAGCTTTTAATACATGACCAAGATAACTGGAAAATCTAAAATGCTCATAATCTGACATGTATATGTATATGTATTTATATGTATATGTGTGTATATATGTATGTATGTATGTATATATATTTTAATGAAATCATCTCCTCTTGAATTTGCATCCTTTCTTCTTATCTCTGTCACATTCCACAACAGCACAATTGCAAGAAAAAAATATGTCATTTCTGTATGTTTAAAACATATATGAAGAAGGCAATTGTTTACTTTTTTAAGCTCACTGGTAGCAGCTGTCTACATGAAAAATGACAGGAAATTCATAGGTGAATTCCCATCAAAGTATTAAGTTTGTATTTTCCCTAATAAATTTATTTTTTATCACTGTATATAAATCTCACCTCCTTAGATCTATTTATATGGGATTTTTGTCCTCACTTGTGTTTGCCACACCTTGAAATTTATTATCATCTTCACATTTAATTAGCATTTCCTCCCTCTTCGTGCCCATAAAGAGGTTGTTCTATAACACAGCACCATATCAAATGCTCCATTGCATCCTGTCTAATGGCTACTTTTTTTTCTTGTGATGAAAGTGATGTGATGGGCTGGGCTTCATGGTCCACTCATAGATCATTTATGTTAACCTCAGAATGATAACATGCTTTTTTTTTAAACCTCAACCTCTTGCTAGTTATTTAACTGTGGAAAAGGTACTTAAGCTCTCTGGCCTTTAGACCTTCATTTACAAAATGAGGGAGAGGAGGGTTGAACTAGTTGGCCTCTAAGATTCCTTCAAGCTTTAAGTCTATGACCATATAATTCAATGACAAGTTTTCTAATGTCACTTCTTTTCTTCTTGCTTAATTACACTACATTGGTTTCCTGCCTACCATACATGTGAACATTGCTAAAGAAAAAAAGTAGGGACAAGAGTCTGTGTTGTCAAGGAGTTTATGGAAAAATGCAAATGGTATGAAATTACAGAGGACCACGTTTATATCAGTTGGCTATAAGAAGGGCTATCTTGGCCACTAGGATTGTTCAAAGGAGGGTTGGGCTACTCTAAGAAGTCCTTTTCAGCATGAGAGGACTAGAAATAGGGAAAGTAGACACTCATTATAAATGGAAAACATACTTATATCCAGAATGGTTAATAATGATGATAACGATGATAACAATAAAAATAAAATAAATAGAAAATATATAAAACTGTATAATATATAATATTCAAATATATAAAAATTAAAATTAAAAAAAAACAATTAATCATAGGTGTGGGGAACCTTGCCATCCTGCAGCAGGGCTGAGAAAGAATTGCCTATGTAGATGTTGCAAGACAGTGCATAAAAAGAGACAGGACTCCCAGAGTGGTGGAAAATAGAGAACTGATTTTATCATATTACCCTGAGCACAAGCTTTTATAGGATACTTCCTAATTATTTTCCCCTGAGGACATTGTGCTTTTCTTTGTTTCCAGGCTGTGGGTGTGAACCAGACTTATCTTGAAGACATAATCATCACACCTGTGTGTTTGAGCTCCTTTTTGGGGGATGGGGAACCAATCCAGGTATGGAAACAGGCTCTTCAGCTGAGAGGGCTTATTTAGCCATCAGTGTCAGAGTCCCATTGGTCTGTGGTCCTCTGCACATAGCGCTTTAAGGATTGCAAAGCGCAGAAGCTATATTATCTCATTGTGTGTCATCAATAACCCCAGGATGTAGGTGCCATTATTGCCCTCACTTTAGAGATGAATAAAATGAGAAAAATAGAAGATAAATGTTTTGCCCATAGTCACTTAGAGAGTAGTCTCTGAGGCCAAAATTGAATTCAAATTTTCTTGACTCAAGTTCCAGTGGTCTGTCTACTATGTCTCCTAGCACCTCTCAATCAGAAGACCTCTGAGGACCATTCTAATTTTATGATTCTACTATCTACTGTGTTGAAATTCATCTACTCAACAATGCAAAGTAAATAGAGGAAAACATAAGAATTTTTTGTCTATTTAGAAGAAAAAAATGAGATGTAGTTTGAAAAGTGCTGGGTTTGGAATTTGGTAAACTCCCCCTCATTTTACAATTGAGGAAATGAATGCCCATAAAAAACAAATGGTTTGTTCAAGGTCATACAGGTAGAAAATACCAGAACAAGGATATAAACATAGGTCCTTTGCCACAAAATTCATTTCTCTTTCCATTATGCTGTACTTTGCTACTAAGTCTTTAATGCACTGGTCTGTTCTCTTGGAGATACTTCCTTATACACTGAAAGTTGGTTTTTGTGTGGCAAATTAAAGATGTCTGGGAGGCTATGTGGTGCAATGGATGAAGCACAGAATTTAAAGTCAGGTGAGCTGGATTCAGATCCCAAGTTCTGCTACCATATAGTCATGTGACATGGGGCAGGTCAGTAAAGTCTCTTCTATGTTCATCTATGCTGGTCAGAAAAAAATGTAGTTTTAATTTTAAAGTTTCAGCAATATTAATGATGAAAAGTGTGTGTATACATACATACATATGTGTGTGTGTATATATGACTTTTAAAAAGTGTGTATGTGAAAGAGAGAGAGAGAGAGAGAGAGAGAGAGAGAGAGAGAGAGAGAGAGAGAGAGAATTCACCATGGTCTCAGAGTGTAGAAGAGAGAAGACCAGGAAGGCATAATCAAAATCACATTGTAGTTCTCCTATAGAATTTATAATGCATGAGAAACCTCAGAGTCATTAAGTAAAACTATATTTATATAATTGTCACCTTCACAATTATCTTACAAATAGTCATCCACCCTCTATTTTATCACCATTGATAATGAGAACATTATCTCCCGATGGATTTCACTTGATGTTTGGATATCCTTAAATGGTTTTGAATCCAACTTGCCTTGAAACAAAACTAAATCTTTCGCCAGATTTGACTCATTAGCATGAACAGAATAATCTGCCTTGTAGAAGACAGTCTCTTGAGTAATAGAACACAGCTATTATGCCTCACTCCCTTCAAATCTGTTTTCCAGGGAAAATAAACCCAGGTTCATCAACTGCAATCTCCTGATTAAATCTTGATTCTCTTCACCATCTTCATCACCTTCCTCTGGCTATTTACTATTTAATATTCTTTCTAAAATGTGTCAAGAACAAATGTGTCTACTCCAAATGTGTTATCATTTATTAAATGAATAAAATATCTTTTACCTCTCTAATATTTTGTAAATTTTGATGACAATGGATGGTGTAGCTGGATGTACTAACCCAGGAAAGAATATGGTAGACATTTTGCATAAAACTCAATATCACTAACCTAGTAAGATTTATTGAGATGTTGGTGGTAGAGGATGTGGTCTTCATATTGGAATTTGCTTGGGAAGCCAGCATTGGTGATCCATTAGGTAACTAAACACAACAAATGACAATTCTATTTCTTTTAATTCAATCCAAAACAAGCATATAGTAATCACCTTTTGTGAGCCAGGAATTCATAGGCATTGGAACTAAAATCACAAATCCAAAAATAACCTAATCTTTGGGCACTTATATTCTAATGAGCAAGAGCAGCACATAAGTTGTCTCTAATAGGTGAGCCTCCAAATCTAATGAGCTATCGTTGATCAGAGTTCTTTAATTTAGCTCTGGATCAGCACCATTATTTTATCTGAAGTATCCTGAGACAGATACATGTAGCCTAAATGCATAAAGATAAGTCAATTTTGGTGGAAAATATCATCATGTTTAGATTTGGGAAGTTTTAAAAGAGCTTTTGAACAGGCTATCTGACTTTAAAAAATGTACTTTTTAGAATATATACATAATAGGCATTATATATTAGAATATATTATATATAATATATTATGCATATAATGCATATACATATACATTATATATAATAAGTATAATATATAATAAATATAAAATTATAAAAATAATGTATATACACACATTACATAGTAGGTACTTAATAAATTCTTGCTTTGGAATCAATTAAATTGAGTTGCCTTCTGTTGTGTTTAGAGAATTCTGATTTATGAACTAGACTGACAATGTTGGTTGCTCTAACTGGTTCCAATATGAAACTCATATGTTTTATGGTTAGTAATAATGTTTTATTGATGGTGTCTACTGACTTTTTTTCTGGAGTTAATGAACACACACACACGTATGCACACACACACATACACCACTTCATGTTAGTTGCTTTGGGTCTCTTTCCTTTCTCTGCATTTTCTTTTGGCTCGCTTAGATTGTAAGCTCCTGAAGGCCATTAATTTTTGTTATGAATGTTTTTTTATTGCCCCACAGAACAGTGTTAATTGATGAATAATAATTGTCATATAAATCAAGGAATCATTCAATCAATGATTCAATGAAAGTCATTTTGTTCGTATTTGTATATAATAGATGTGTATTTTCTGATATTTGTCTCTATATGTTTATCTTAAAGAGATGTTAAATAGTTGAGGGTAGGGGAAAGTTAGATGGTTCAATGAGTACAGTGCTAGGCCTAGGGTAAGGAAGACCTGATTTCTAACCTGACTTCAGACACTTACTAGCTACGTGAACCTCAACAAGTCACCCCATCTTTATTTCTCTTTGTCTACTGGAGAAGGAAATGTCAAAACTACTCCAGAATCTTTGTTATGAAAACCATATGGACAGTATTATGTTTAAGGAAAGGTCTCCAAAGCATTCTATGGCCCATGGCATCACAAAGAGTCAGACACAAATGAACAAGAACAAAACTGAGGACAAGGACCATTTTCCATTTTTGTTAGTTTCCACCTTCTGTTCCCTGCACAGAGGTATATGACCCATTTGACTGATTGATTAATGATTAGAGAAGGGAATGAAGCAACTGAATGAGCTGCTATAAAGTTAAAACTATAAAGTAAATAATAAAGTAAAGTCCACTTAAGACTTACAGACTTGAGGGAGGTGGGTGGCATTAGAATTTTAATCAGTCCTCAAAGCAAAGGTGACTAGTCCTTATCAACTGAAAAATTTTTCCTGCATTTCTCTCTGTCACCATTTATTTTTGTCTCCAATGGGTATATTTCCATCTACTTCTTAATCTCCCTTCTCTCCCAATTTCTAACCAGATTTTTATATATTTATTGGTGCATAAACTCACATGGACTCTCTTGGTTTTTTCCCATATTTCTTTAAAAGGGAAGACTAATTGGCTTGATTTCACTCTTGTGGCCCTTCCAGTGTGCTGGATTTCACCTCAGCAATCAAATCAATTCCTTCTAGTTAATAGGTATTAGGCCTTAGAGTTCCTTCCTCTGGTGAGCAATCCACCAGGTCTCCAAAGAAATGTTAGAATACTCCCACTGTGTACCTTAAAGGAACAATTACTAAAATAATTGAAACGTGCTTCCCGTTTCATTTTTGGAATATTCCCATCAACTCTACCCCCCCACACACACACACACAAACCCCATCACTCCAGACCCTGAAATGATTTCTGCTGCTTCTCTCATCTTTTCCTCTTTTAAAACTTATTTGTGGCTATGATTCAGCACTACTAACAGCACTATTTTAGTTCCATTTTTGGCAAAGTGTAGTTCTTTTTTATGGGACTTTCACTGTTTTCTTCCCCCCTCTCCCATAAAGCTCAAATGTACAAAGAAAGATTTCCCATATATTTCCTGAGGCTAATTTTTGGTTCACTTTGAGCAGGAGCTAGTGGCAGTCTTTGGAGGAGTACAGAAGGTAAGCTGGGTCATATATTCTATTATTATAATAAGGGACAATCCATTAGGATATGTGTTCTCCCTCACCTGCCAAATATCAAAGCCCATGATCCAGCAATACGTAACCTAACTTCTCATTTCTACTAGATTACTATCTAGAAAATGATTAACTCTCTGACATGCAAAAGAGAATTTTTTTTAAAAGGCTGTCAAATATTTTATTTTCCTCTTTTTTAAGTAGAAGATATGAATGAGATGGGAAAATGTATGATTTACCTTTTTCTACAGTAAAATATACTTTAATATTTTTCCATCTTAATTGTTCCAGGGACTTAAATACAGAGTATGTTTCACCATATTATTGTTTTAAGACTGGAATTCAGAGCTGGCCTCCTTAATCTAGCTGAATCATAAAGCAGTAAGAGAAATACTGATGACAGTAAAAGTGTGGAGAGTTTGTCAAATTTTATTAACTAATGGGGTGTATATCAACAATAATTATGTTAATAAAAGATTTATGATGCTATTTTAAAATAAAGGCAAGATGTCAGTTACTTGCCTAAAAGATTAATCTTATAGTACCATAGTCTCATTTTTATTGATGCCTCTGACAAAGAATGGGGGAAGATGTGCACAAGTTCATTTTTAAAGGGAATGCTGTCCTGATTCCAACCAAAATTTCTTAGACAAATTGGATGAGTGTGATTACTAAATCTTGTAGCCTGCAGTGATGTATGTGTATAAACACACACAGTTAGCTGCTGGATAAGCCCTCTCCCCTGTAAATGAGGATTATACACATGGTTGAAAATCAGTCAGCTATAAATATTAAAGCCAGTGTCTTAGAACTAGCTGCCTAAAGTAGTGTAGAAGTGTTTCAGAAATACAAGAGATCTCTTTTCCTGAAATAGTCCTTTTCAGTATGAAATTTTATTGTTAGATGGAAGTCCTATGGATACATTTCCTTTATTAGAACAAATATGTAACTGTTCAGCAGGTAGAAAGCAGAGTGAGGCATTGAAGGGGAAAATGACTCGCCCAGGGTCACTCAGGACGAAATTTCTGAAGCAAAATTACTCTCTAGCAACAATGCCACACTATCTCTATCAATTACAACTGGCATTTCTATAAGACTTTAAATTTTCCAAATTACTTGTCCTAGAGTCAGGAAGAACTGGGTTGACATCCTTCCTCTAATAAATACTAGCTCTCTGACCTCAGGCATTTCAACCATTCTTAGATCATGTATATATTTATATATATATATATATATATGGAATGCATGGATACATATATATCAGTCTGTCTATCAGTCTATCAATCAGTCTATCAATCAGTCCATCTATCTATCTATCTATCTATCTATCTATCTATCTATCTATCTATTTCATCATCTGATGAAATATGTTCTCTACTATAATAAATGAGAGACATTGATGAGTACTGGGTAGAAAGCTAACTGTGAAGCCAGAAAGAAGTGGTTCTAAGCTCCAGCTCTCACATATACTGACCACGTGGGTCTGAGCAAATTGACCTCTCAGTGCATAGGCACCTCTATGAGATTTTGTCCTTGTTGTTCAGTCTTTTCATTTTTTTTGTACAGCTCTTTAGAATCCAATTTACAGTTTTCTTGGCAAAGATAACAGAATGTTTTGCCATTTTCTTCTCCAGCTCAATTTACAGATGAAGAAACTAAGGCAAATAGGACTAAGTGATTTGGTCAGGGTCACACAGCTAGGAAGTATCTGAAGTCAAATTTGAACTTGGGAAGTTGAGCCTTCCTGACTCCAGGCTCAGTTCTCTAGTCATTGTGCTGCTTAGCTGTCCTACAATTCTATGTTTTAGGAAAGTTGTTGATCTTTAGCAGTAAATGGAATATTCTATATCAATGAATCATAGGTCCATTGCCTACATCTATCAGTCTCACAGGATTTCTGTGAATCTCACCTGATATAACAAAGCTAGAAATTATTAGAAATTATCAAAGCCTATAAAATATCAGTTGTTTTAATTGATCACCATCATTACTATCATCAACCCATTTGAGTAACTTTCTACTAAGAGAAAGGAAATTCATGAATAGCTACAGTTTGAAATGATCACACACAAACATATACACACATACCTAGGGCACATGTATTCTTTTCAGAAAATTATATGTCTCTTGTATGGAACAAAATTCATGAATTTTAAATGATTATCTTTTATGGGTCACATTGTTACCATAAAATTTAAAAAATAATGAAAGACAATACCTAGAAAACTCATGAACTAGTGTTTATATTTCTTTTCCCAAAGGGATTATTTTTCTCAAAAAAAAAAGATCTCTTTGCTTCCTTGCAGCTCAGAAGTAAATTTATGCACTCACAGACACACCCCTATACATTATATATATGTGTGTGTGTGTGTGTGTGTCTGTGTCTGTGTCTGTGTCTGTGTCTGTGTCTGTGTGTCTGTGTGTGCACATATAAAATACATCTATGTAATTTATACATATATAAATATATCTATGTGTATATAGATGTATGTGTGTATATGTGTGTGTATAGTTCTATATAAGTACATGATTATAGTTCATAGGTATGCTGAATTTTCAGAGCAAGCCTGGAGGGAAGAAAAGTGTTCAGTTTAACATACTGCATTGATTTCCCAATATGCATGGCTACTAAGAGCAAAACAATATCCTGAACTGACAGCTTGTTGATTTCTTTCTTTATTCTACAAAATAGCATGAGAAAATCAGAAGCCTTAATGGGCTGGTGGGAGGAGAGGGGCGGGGGAAGTCAGGAAGAATCTGCTACAAAGGAAGAAGCCCTGGCTCTGGAGTCACATTTACCTACTACCTCTATGACTATGAGCATATCACTTAATCTGTCCAGGTCTTTATTTCTTCATTTGCAAAGTAAAGGGTAGGACAAGATAAATTGTAAATTTCCTTCAAATTCTATATCTATGATCCAAAATTGGGCACTCTGTGTGACCTTGGGTAAATCACTTAACTTCATCAGGACTTGGTGTCCTAGTTTGGAAAAGGACGAATTTGGGCTCAATATCCTCAGAATCTACTTCTAGTACTATATCTCTGTTCCTATGAATTCTTGCTGTTTAAAAACAATTGATGGATTGTAGTATTAGTGGCTTAGCTTGGAAATAAAGAGTCAAGGATGGATACGGCTGTGAGAAGCAAACAAATGAAAAGTAATTCAACAAGCATCTATTAATTACATTTTATGAATAAAGCAATTATCATGTAGTCATTGCAATAAGAAGTAAAAACTAGGAGATTTTGGAAAATAAAATGTCTTAAGAATGCTCCATGGCAATGTGAGAACCCCCAAGTCTAGGAGGCATACATGGTATTAAAAGTAGACTTATTGGCTAATGTGAATATCTGAGTGTACTGTGAAACATATGTACAAAGTAGATTATACAAATTATATTTACAGGTGAAATCTTTTATTGTCAATGGGTCTGATGAGAATTATATTTTTTCCCAACTACATGTAGAAACAAAAGGGTGATTCTGAGAGTAGGAAAGCATTGGAACCTTTCAGGACCAAGGAGAGGACATTGCATTTCTTTTTTTTTTTTGATTTTTAATTTTAATTTATTTTCTTGGTTATATCATTCATTTCCA